>WNNG01000584.1:0-250690 GCA_018208015.1 Medicago ruthenica | reverse complement strand
TTTTTATTTTATTTATTGTCATTTATTCATTTTTATTATTACTATTTATTATTTCCATTTTTATTATTATTATTTATTATTTTTTTTTAAATTTTGATTCAAAAGTCAAGATCACTGTTCAGGGGCGCCCCTTTCCTGTTTTTCTGTCCAGAATCAGAGCCAAAATCACACTACAAGGCAAGGTCTAATCCATCCCTATCAATCTTAACCAAAATTTTTGCCAAAGCCAGACCAATCTCATGATCACAAAAACTACTTCAAAAATATCTATATAACAGGAAGAAATTTTATCAAACTGATTTTTCTTACAGAAAACACACAAAGCAAAAAACTCAAACTACACAACACACAACACACACTCATCACACGTCCCAGCAAAACACCATGCCCCACACAACCCTCATCAAACACAAACAGCACAAACATTTCCACCAACACACCCAAAACACCCATACGACCCAAACTCACGCACAACAACCCAACACAAACCCAACACTCACACACTCAACCCACACACACAGAACACGCACACACCCACACAAACCGCAAACGAACCCAGCAACCACCCACACGCACAGAACACGCACACACGCACACACACCAAGCCTAGCACAGCAAAACCGAACCATCAAACAAGAGAAAAAAGGTAGATTTTTGTTTTTTTTAAAACCTAGATCTAGGGTTTTTGAGAGAAGATTTGAAAAAAATAGTTTTGGATTAAGGAAGAGGAAGGAAAAGGATATATAAAAAAGAGGTTTGTTTTGAAAAAAAGGATTTTTTTCCTCTCCGGCGCGGTGGCGCCGCCGCTTAGGCCGACGGCCACCACGCCGGAAACCATTCTCCGGCGACCTGTTTCTAGAGAGAGGGGAGAGCGTTTCTTATGACTTAGTGAGAGAAGGTGAGAGTAGAGAGAGAAGAAGAGGGGAGAAATGAGAGAAAATCTGTTTTTTTTTTAATATATAAGCCAGGCCCAACAACATAAGCAGCGCGCGGCCCACATCTCTCACTCTTCCTCTTTTCTGATCTTCTTTCTTTTTACTATCTACACCCCCCTGTTTCTACTTCTGCACCCCCACTTCTTCTTTTCTATTCTTTTTTATTTTTATTTCTTTTTCTTGCATTTTTATTCTTAGTTTTTTTACTTTTTTATGCATTTTATTTATTGTCATTAATTTTCAGTACCCCATGCATTTTTTTTTTATTTTATGCATCATATTTAATTTTATGTCCTGCATTTTTATTCTTTTCTTTATTTACTTTATACAACATATTTAATTTTATGTCTTGCATTTTTTATTTTCTTATTTATTTTTCCAGCACCATATCTATTTTATGTCTTGTATTTTATTTTCAACATCATATTTATTTTACGTCTTGTATTTTTATTTTCTTTATTTATTTTATGCACCATATTTATTTATTGTTTTGCATTTTATGCATCTTTTATTTTCTTTTTAGCATATTTACTTTAATACAATTGCAATTTTTATTTTATTATTTTTGTCATTTATTTTATTGCCATTAGAATGTATCTAGGTCCAATGTAAATATAAATGAGAATATTGCACCGACACACACATTTATTTATTCCGCTTTATGTCAAAAAATGATAAAACGCAAAAATAACGAACGTATCCGAGGAAAAGGGGCTCTCACTTTGATTTAACGTCTTTGTGAGAAAACCCTCGCGCTTAGTTTATTTCGACTACCACTTAGTTTTTTTGTTAATTAGCTTAATCAAAAATCAAAAACATTTCAAATAACAAAAAGCCAAAAAAATCTTTTCTCAATCAAATTTCATTTTCAAGTAAATTAATTCCTACTTTTTCTTCAAAAACAATCTCAATCAATTTTAATTATTTCAAACCTTTTTTTTCAAATTAAAATCAATCAAACTCACATCTTTATCCTTCTATGCCATTTCGGCCTCTTATCTTTCTCAAAAATATTTTCAAACTTTAAAATCAATCATAATAAATCACTCGGCTTTTTACCCCGAACTACGTGATTTTGATCCCGCTCGGGTACGTAGGCAAAAGACATTGTCTTTCCAAATCAATAAAAATAACAAAAATATTTTCTTTCTTTTTAATTCATCACTTTAATCCTTTCTCACACTTAAGCATTTATTTACAAACAAATAATCAATTTTAGCATAAAGATAATTAAAAACAAGAGGTTCCTATAGAGTACTATAGACGTTTAGGGTGCTAATACCTTCTCTTTGCGTAACCAACCCCCGGACCTTGATCTCTTAAAAATAGGGTTTTTCGAACTTTCTCCCTTTTCCTCGGAAAAATAAAAGATCGGTGGTGAACTTAATTTTGTGAGTCAACGCTAATTAATAGCTTGATATCCTAAAATCACCGCGACAATGCCGAACTGCCACTGACGACAAGAAACAAAGGTAAATGCTAGCTGTTCGGGTTAAAAGCCGAACTGCCACTGACGACAAGGAAGAAAGGTAAATGTCAGCTGTTCGGGTTAATGCTGAACTGCCACTGACGACAAGAAAAAGGTAAATGCCAGCTGTTCGGGATGTTGCCAAACTTGCCACAGACGACATGATAAAAGATAAATGTCAGCTGTTCGGGATGTTGCCGAACGCGCCACTGACGACATGATAAAAGATAAATATCTGCTGTTCGGGTTGTTGCCGAACTTGCCACTGACGACATGATAAAAGATAAATGTCAGCTGTTCGGGTTGTTGCTGAACTTGCCACTGACGACATGATAAAAGATAAATGTCAGCTGTTCGGGTTGTTGCCGAACTTGCCACTGATGATATGATAAAAGATAAATGTCAGCTATTCGGGTTGTTGCCGAACTTGCCACTGACGACATGATAAAAGATAAATGTCAGCTGTTCGGGTTGTTGCCGAACTTGCCACTGGCTGTTCGGGTTGTTGCCGAACTTGCCACTGATGACATGATAAAAGATAAATGTCAGTTGTTCGGGTTGTTGCCGAACTTGCCACTGACGACAAAAGACTGGATAAGAAAATGCACAAGCTGTTCGTTAGGAAACTGCCACTTGGCGAAAAGAGGGTGACATCTCGGGACCAGACACACTGGGGATGACACTTGGGGAAAGAGAAGGTTACAAATTATTCATGATTGATTGATATGAAAAGATAGTTAAAGCAAGACTCATGGTGGTTAATGCAACCATGTATGAATGACATTGTCTTTATTGTATATGCATGAATGTGTATATGCATGAATGTATGAATGCATGAATGACGACACGACTGGTATGATTGATTAACTTGTGATTGTATGAAGGATTGACTTGTACGATTGTATGAAAGACTGACTTGTATGATTGTATGAAAGGTCGACTTGTATGATTGTATGAATGATAAACTTGATGAGACAAGATTGGACGGATAAAATGGAAAGTGACCCGACGTCGCATTACAAACACTCAGAAATCTTCAATGGGGATGATGCCACTGGGGGCATATCAAAACATTGACGGGGTAAAGCCCGACATATGCAACAACTGATGGGGAGTAAACACTTCTTGGGGAGAACGTGCCAATCCAAAAACCATGGTAGAAGAACTGGTGCTTATGTGGTCATGCTTATTTTTGTTTTTTTTGCTCTTTTTTGAGTCCCTAATTTTTGCGTGGATCGCCCTTTCAGGTTTTCGATGCACCGGGAATATATTTTTTTATATGCCCCTAATTTTTGCCTGGACCGCCCTTTCGGGTTTTCGATCCACCGGGACGCTCATTTTTGCCTAACCCGCCCTTTCGGGTTTTCGACTTACCGAGCTCTTTTCTTTTTCTCTTTTTTCATATATTTCTTTTTTGTATTCTTTTTTTTAAGCAATTGACCATTTTCAGCCTGCAAAGTTTATCCGTTCTCAGGATAGCTGTTGACGCACCCTTCACTTATTCATGAGTTCAAAGAAAATGTGTTTGTTGTTTGTGCTTTTCAAAAAGATATGAAAAAATATTTATGATTTTGAAAAATATTTTGTTTCAAACACTACCATCAAAAATAGAAGAAGTTTTAATAAACTGAATAAATGAGAATTCCAAATGAAAGGCAACATACTCAAATTTATTTAAAAGAGTGGTGACCCGCCAATGGCATGGCTCCACGGATCTCACAAAGTTTGGAAAATGGTAAATATAAGGGGAAGGTACATTGAACACAATAACCGCTATTCTCCCTGACAACTTTGAATTTCACTGCTTGGATGCTTCAGATTCGGAGCCTCTTTGACTGCTTAGATCCTTAACTTTTGCATAGATCGCCCTTTCAGGTTTTCGACCTATCAGGATGATTATTTTTGCCTAGACCGCCCTTTCGGGTTTTTCGATCCACCGAGACGCTCATTTTTGCCTAAGCCACCCTTTCGGGTTTTCGACTTACCGAGCTGTTCTTTTTTTTTTTTTTTTTACACAAAGTATTTCTTGACTGCATCAGCATTCACAGGACGGGGAAGCTCGTCACCATCCATAGTCGTAAGAGTCAGTGCGCCACCGGAGAAAGCTCTCTTGACGACATATGGGTCTTCATAATTAGGCGTCCATTTGCCCCTGGAATCGGGTTGAAAAGATTGGATCTTCTTGAGCACGAGATCTCCTTCTTGAAACACACGGCACATGGCACAAGGCCTTCATGCGTTTCTTTTCAATCAAGTTTGAACTGATCATATTTGTTTTGACATCATTCAGCCTATGACAATTTGGCTTCCATTAGAACTCTCATTGACGGAATTTCAACCTCCACATGGAGTACTGCTTTCATACCGTATACCAAAGAGAAAGGGGTTGCCCCTGTTGAGGTACGCACTGAAGTTCGATATCCGTGTAAAGCATTCAGTAACATCTCATGCAAGTCCTTGTATGTGGTTACCATCTTCTGCACCATCTTTTTGATGTATTTTTCTTTCTTTGTTTTTTTTGCTTTTGTTTTTTCATTTTTTTCCTTTTGTTTTTTTTTTGCTTTTATTTTTTTTGCTTTTGTTTTTTTTGCTTTTGTTTTTTGCTTTTGTTTTTTCTTTTTGTTTTTTTTTGCAGCCTCGATGGCACCACTCATCTGGGACTCGATCAGGAATACTGTAGTGCCCAAGTTAATCACTTCCAGTGCTTCTTCATGTGGCTGAATGATGTTCTTTTTATATTCTAGTAACCGAGAGATCCCTTCGCCCTCCTCCTCTTCAGCTTCGTAAACAGGGAACTCAAAGTCGGGAGAGAGCATAGGGTTAAAGTGTTCAACGGGTTTATTGGTGTTTAGACTTTTTATATGATTGATGATTGATTTGAGAAAATGAGTTGATGCAGACATTTGAAAATGATTAAAAAGAAAACAAATAAAAGAAAGATAATTAGCTTTTTGGTTTTTTGTGTTACCATTTTCCAGAAAAAAAACAAAATATAAAAAGACAAAGTCGAGGACAAAACGACTTTTTATTTAATGACGGGAATGCATGAAACAAAAAGCCCTAAAAAGTTCACTTTCGCCTCGGGCGGAACGAAATGAATTTTTTTTTGAAAAAGACAAGACAACAAAACACATTACTTGGACCTATGAGTAACTTGAGGGGATGTCAACAGCGACCTAATTGCGGTAAACTTTGCCATGTGTCGCAAAACTAGCTGCCACCTTCTTCAACAGGGTGGGCTTCTGAACAATCTTGCACCAAATTAACAGATGAGGTCCCATGATCTGGTGGTGGATTAGCTTGCACATTGGGACTTGACTCTTTGAAGGATAAGATGTTAGCCTGGATCAACTTCTGGACTTCGGCTTTCAAGGCGTAACAGCGCTCAATGTCATGACCGGGTGCCCCTTGATGGAAAGCACACGAGAGATCAGGTCTATACCCCCTTGGCAACCTTTCAGGTACTCGAGGAGGTGCCTTAGTTTGAACAAGATTTTTATCAAGCAAAGCGGGGAGCAAATCTGCATATGCCATGGGGATTGGATCAAAATGGGATATCCATTGAAACCGATTATGTTGTCGAGGCTGTTGTTGATATTGTTGCTGAGGCTGCCTATGGGCCACCATACTTACCTCTTGCTCCTCCTTTCCTGAAAACCCATTCCCAAACCTCTTTGTACTGTTAGCAGCAAAAGCACTTTCCATAACCAAGCGTCCTTCTCGGACTCCTTCTTCCAGACGCACTCCCATATTTACCATCTCGGTGAAATCTGTTGGCGCACTGGCAACCATCCTCTCATAATAGAATTGACCAAGGGTCTTCAAGAAGATTTTGGTCATATCTTTTTCTTCTAAAGGCGGGATAATCTGATCTGCCACTTCCCTCCATCGTTGGGCATACTCTTTGAATGTTTCTTTATCTTTCTGAGTCATTGCACGGAGCTGGTCACGATCTGGGGCCATGTCCAGATTGTACTTATATTGACGGATGAATGCTTCACCAAGATCATTGAAAGTGCGGATGCTAGCACTGTCCAGGTTCATGTACCATTTCAAAGCAGCACCAGTCAAACTGTCCTGAAAGAAGTGGATAAGAAGCTTGTGATTATCAGTATACATGGACATCTTTCTCACGTACATCACCAGATGGCTACGTGGACACGAATTTCCCTTGTACTTTTCAAAGTCAGGGACCTTGAATTTGTGTGGGATTGTGACGTTAGGGACCAAGCAGAGTTCGCGGGCATCTCTCCCAAACAAGTCTTTTCCCCGGAGAGCTTCAACTTCCCGTTGCATCCCGTCAAATTTCTCCTGAAGTTCAACCATCTTGTCAAAAGTTCCAACAATTTCAGCACGAAAGATAGGCACGGCCTCTTGTTTGATGGAGTGGATAAGAGGTGTTGAATTTGTTGCAACCGCTTGAGTGAATGACAGACCGAGCGAAGGAGTAAGCACGGTAGAAGTTGGCAAAGCGAAGGAGATTGGTTGCTCAAGAGTAGTGACAGCAGGCTGAGGATCTGACGCCTGGGCTTGGGAAGCTAACAGAGCATTCATCATGGAGGTCAACTTCTCCATCTCCTCCCTGAGATTGGCCACCTCTTCCCGGAGGTTCTGGTTTTCTTGCTCTAACAGATCCATTCTTTTTCTTTGATATGCTCGAGTGTTGGGAATGCGAGTAGGCTTGTAATGGACACGCCGGGCCACTTTCCTTGACGGCGACAGATTAACCTTTTATTGGTGAACAAAGTGTGAGACTCGATTTGGAAACTATGAATGCAGGATGATGCATGATTATGTTTATGCAAAAAAGAAAGTTTTGTTATCGAAGGACTTGTCGAAATAATTGTAAACATCATAGTTTGAACGTTTCATTTAAAATATTACAAACAATCCCCTTTTTAGGAACAAAGCCAAGGGATATGCTCAGAAGTTCATCAGTAGAAATCTTGAAAAAGTACCGATATTTCAAACTTGAGGATGCCAAGTGATCTCTCATAACGAGCTTGAAAAATCCTCCGGACTAGTCACTAAAGATCCCAGCTTCCTTAAGTTTGTCAAATCTGAGCTTTTAAAATTGTGTTTCTGAGTGTTCCTCTTTGTGAAGTTCATTCCTACGATGTTTACAACAAACTTGTCTAAGTCCTAAGATACTTGATGGTAAAAAAATTTTTATGAATGAATGCATGTATGCATGATTATGCTAAAGAGCGGAGAAAACATTGTGAGGTTAAGTTCATAATGTTGGAGCTGAGGGTAAACACGCCATATGGTAAGGACTATGGTTTCATATGTACCTGTATCACGGGTTCTACCAAGTTCCCAAAGTCATTAACCCTTTTCAAATATTGTCGGGTTACGGGATTGACTCCCGATCCAACATCATTTGTAAGAAAGTCTCGTTTGAGTGTAGTATCGCGTATCAACTAATTCAAGATTACTCTTGGTTAGCCACCGCACTACGTCCTAAAAGGCCAAGATGGGTTAAAGGTAACTAAAGGTCCTCAACTTCATAGGTCACTTGAAAATATCAATGCCGAACACGACTTACTCATGCCAACATAGTAATACTTCCAAGATTCCTCCATTGAGTGGGGTTATCACATGTGCCATATCCGAAATTTACTCTCGGAAAGACACTTTGATTATACCACCGTCCTATCTTATGTTTCCCTCAAGTCCGGGTGTAGGACTTATCTCACCGCTCACGTAAAAAGATAAACACTTAAGCACATATTTACAATAATAAAGCATAAAGATAAAGAAAAGCAAGATAGGTTTAACCCACTTAGGATTTTGGTCCCCAGTGAAGTCGCCATTTTTCTGTCGCGGTGATTTTTGGATATCAAGCTATTAATTAGCATTGACTCGCAATTTTAAGCTCACCATCGATCTTTTATTTTTCCGAGGAAAAGGGAGAAAGTTCAAAAAACCCTATTTTTTAGAGATCAAAGGTCCGGGGGTTGGTTACGTAAAGGGAAGGTATTAGCACCCTAAACGTCTATAGTACTCTATAGAAACCTCTTGTTTTTATTTATCTTTATGCTAAAATGATTATTTGTTTGTAAATAAATGCTTAAGTGTGAAAAGATTAAAGTGATGAGTTTAAAAGAAAGGAAAATGTTTTTGTTATTTTGTTGATTTGGAAAGACAAAGTCTTTTGCCTAAATACCCGAATGGGATCAAAATCATGTAGTTCGGGGTAAAAAGCCGAGTGATTTGTTTTGATTGATTTTAAAGTTTGAAGAAAAAGTTTTGAGAAAGATAAGAGGCCGAAAGGCATAGAAGGATAAAAAAGAAGTGAGTTTGATTGATTTTAAATTGAAGAAAAAAAGTTTGATTGATTAAGGATTGATTGAAATTTGATTAAGAAAGAAAGGATAAAAATTGACTTTGGAGATTTTGATTATAAAATGTTTTTGGATTTTGACTTTTTTGTGAAAAATTTTGATTAAGTCCTAAGTTCCAGAGACTAAGTTATGCTGAGATAATCTGAAGCGCGCCAGATCCCTCAAAATGACGTTGGATCAAGTGAGGGTCCTTTTCCTCGGATACGGTCATTATTACATTATCGTCCTCGACATAAAGCATAATAAATAAATGTGGTGTCGGTGCGATATTCTCATTTATATTTTTTTACATTGGACCTAGATACATTCTAATAGAAATAAAATAAAATGACAAAAAATAATAGAATAAAATTGTAATTGCATTAAAGTAAATATGCTAAAAAAGAAATAATAAAAAAATGCATGAAATGCAAAACAATAAATAAATATGGTGCATAAAATAAATAAAGAAAATAAAAATGCAGGACATAAAATAAATATGATGCTGAAAATAAAAATGCAAGACATAAAATAAATATGATGCATAAAAGAAAATAAAAATGCAAGACATAAAAATAAATATGGTGCATAAAATAATAAAAAAATAAAAAATAAATAAAAATGCAAGACAAAAATAAATATGGAGCTGGAAAATAAATATGCAAGACAGAAAATTAAATATGGTGCTGGAAAATAAAAAAAGAAAATAAAAATGCAAGGCATAAAATAAATATGATGCATAAAATAAAAGAAAATAAAAATGTAAGACATAAAAATAAATATGGTGCCTAAAAAAAAATAAAAAAATGCATGGGGTACTGAAAATTAAAGACAGTAAATAAAATGCATAAAAAATAAAAAAAACTAAAAAGAATAAAAGTGCAAGAAAAAGAAATAAAATAAAAAGAGAAGAGAAGAAGAAGAGGGGGGGTGCAGTAGGAAAATGGCGGGTGTAAGCAGCAAAACAGTAGAGGAAAGCTGAGAAAGAGAGATTGGGCCGCATGGGCTGTTGTTTGGGCTCGGCTATTTAACTGTTTTTTTTTTAGATTTCTCTTCATTTTCACTCTTCTCCCTCTCTCTTAACTCTTCTCCTCTCATTTCTCTCTAAAAGAAAAACCAAGCCTGGCCGCCGGAGAGAGAAACCTCTTTTTTTTTTAAAAAAAAATTTATGGTTTCTTACATCCTTTTCCTTCCTCTTCTCAAATTTCAAATCAGATTTTCAAAAATCTTTAGAAAAAGGCCTAGATCTGGGTTTTGGTTTTGAATAGAAACTACCTTTTGTTTTTTTTTTTTACTCGGATTTGGCCTCGAATTTGATTTGTTTTCAGTTTGTGGGTTCGTGTATGATATATGGCTGTTGTTGATTTTGGGTTTGTTTTGGCCGCGGGTTGTTGGGTTACGGTGGAGGCGGCCGTGTGGTGTGTGGGGGAGAGAGGGGTGGCCGTGTGGTGTCTGGGTGAGGGAGGGGTGGCCGTGTGGTGTGTGGGTGAGGGAGGAGTGGCCGTGGAAGATTGGTGTGTGGTGGTGATTCACGGTGGTTGTGTGGTGGTGTGTTGTGGTCGTGTATGGTTGGTGGTGGCCGGATAATAGTACTGTTCTGACGAATTCTGACCTCCTCTGTACTGTGCATTAAATGAGGTATTTTAAAATACCTCCCTGCCAAAATTTCGTCTGAAACGACGAAGATTTCCGGCTTAAAAGACGAGAGAAACGAATTGAACATGGGTCAAAAATGGGGTATGACAGGGAGATTGTTGGGTTATTACTGTGTTGGCTGCATTTTGTTAAAACAAGAAGTTCTAGCAAGATGTTGGACTAGATGTCCTAGACATGTAAGTACGACATCTTGACTCAGGGTGTTGTATTCTTTTTCACATTCCTGGAAGATTTGTTTTTAGCGTGAGATTTTTGATGATTTGATTGACGATATGATTAATGTGACTTGTGCTCCAAGTGGCGTGTGTTTCTAGAAGCTGCTTGTATCGGTTTGTGATTTGTCGTGTTTCCATATTAAATGTCCTAAACATTTTAGGAAACATTATATTTGCTTCTAGGAAGATTGTTGTTGAAGATTCTATTGGATCAACATATGTGTTTAGCCCAATTGAAGACCAAGCCCATGCATTCTCTAGCTATATAAAGAAAGACTCAAACCACGTGAAACTTATTGAAGCCATCATTTGAGAAAAGTGTCATACTAGGGTTTCGATCCGGTTCTTGTTATTTTGTGAGCCACTCTTTGTATCACCTTGATGCATAGAGCTGGACTATTTTAGTTGAGTTGTACTTTGTGCTTTGTAAACTTCTCTAGTGCATCTAGCTAGAGGAGGTTATGTTTAGTGTAGTGTCTCTCCTAACCATTTGTAATAGTTGTCAAAATCACGGGTTGTGTGATTGAGAAGAAAGTGAGAGGGGTTCTCATATCTAGGGGGAGTCTTAGATAGAAATACCACAGGTAGTGATTAGGTGAGAAGGCAGTGAACCGGAGGTTGTTCACATAGGACTTTGAACTAATACTATTATAGTGGATTTTCTTTCTTGGCATGGATGCCTTCAGATGTAGGTGACGCTGCACCAAACTGGGTTACCAAATATCTTGTGTTCTAACTTTCCTGCAATTTATTTTGTTGCTATTTATTGTTATTTGTTTTACGGTTACATAACCAAGTGTCTAGGACATCGCATAAGACACTCTGAGTGTCTAGGACATCGTGTAGGACATTTGTCCACAAGTTTGTTGTTCAAGTTATTGAAAAATGAACAAGTTTATTGTTCAAGTTTGTTGGAACTTAAGAACAAGTTTATTGTTCAAGTTGAAATTATGAACAAGTTTGTTGTTCATGTTATTGTTAAATGAACAAGTTTATTGTTCAAGTATGTTGGAACTTAAGAACAAGTTTATTGTTCAAGTTGAAATTATGAACAAGTTTGTTGTTCAAGTTATTGTTGGAACTTATGAAATTCCAAATATATGCAAAAACTCTTGTTATGTTTTGAACAAAAAAGAGTTTTAATCCTTTCAAAAAGAAGTTCAAAAGAAAAGACAAGTTCTGAACCTTAAAAATGCCCAGAAAACTGCTTCTGAACCTTAAAAAATTGCCCAGAAAAAAATGCTTCAGAAGCTGAACTTCAGAAGCTGAACAGTGCTTCTGAAGCACTGTTCAGACTCTGAGGTTCAGAAGCACTGTTCAGACGTTGACTTTTTGTTGTCCCTCAGACTCACTGTTCATCAGACGCACTGTTCGGACGTTGACTTTTGTTGACCATCAGAAGCTTAAAGGGTGAAAAACTTTCGAATTCAGTTAGAAAAAGAAGTAAACCACTTCTGTTTTAGTGTTTTTGCAAACTTTGGGATTTCTTGAGGTTTTTAAAAGATGTTTTCAGTTCAAAATGAGTTAAAAACCACTAATAATGCAGAAAACTAATGCTGAATCAACAGGAACCATTGAACAAATGCAAACAGAATGTGTTGGGTTTTTGTAGATTGGCTACATTTTGCAAAAATATCTACTAGCCAGATGCTGGGACAGATGCGGTAGCATATGGAACAACATTATGTGACTTGTGCTTTTCGTGCCAGCTAGCGCTTTATATTTGTGTACGCAATCTTCCAAAGATTTGCCTGAAGATTTATTTTCCTCTAGCTTGCTGATCAAGGCGCGTGTATCTGATTGAAGATTTGCTTGAAGTTTTATTTGCGTTGGTATTTTTCTCACAAGATATTATTCTATATTTGGAAGTTCTTTTATTATTTCTAGAAGATTTTTCAGCTGGACCGGACAATGTCCACGCTCTATTTTGAAGCCCAAACCCGTGCTATCTCAGTACTATATATTCGTGAAGACAAACCCTAGTTGGGTAACTAAAAACCGTGTGTGTTAGCAAAGCGTGTGTTTAAGGTTTTTAGGGTTTCTTTTGTTAATTGTGAGCCTTGCTTGTATCTCCCTGATTCAAGCTAAGGACTGAGTTTGTTTGAGTTGTAATTGTAAGCTGCTCCTAAGCTTTTAAGTACGGAGTGAGTATGTGTTTTTAGAGTGTGTTTCTCTTGGTGTGTTTTGCGTAGTTGATAACAATACTGATTGTGCTGTTGGTAGGAATTGAGACGGGGTCTCATATCTAGGAGTTCCTAGATAGAGTTGCCACTTGTAGGGTCTGGGTGCAAAGTCAAGTAGTGTGTCTGCGTTGGTCTTTTCACTAGAACTATAATAGTGGATTCATTCCTGGATTGGTATCCCCCAGAGTAGGAGAGTTGCTCCGAACTGGGTTAACAAACTCACTGTGTACTTTATATTTCCGCTGTGTTCCTTTTAATTTGTGCTGTGTTACGCTGTGTTATTTTAATTGTAGTTCTGAGTAGACAGGTGCTCGGACAGTTGTGCCAACATTGTGCACAACATCTGTCAGTCAGGTTGCCAAGAATTTCAATTGGTATCAGAGCAGGCACCCTGTTCTGTGTGGGTGAGCTCCAGGGAAAGAATTTTCTGGCTTAATGGATAAAGAAGGAGGGCTGGTGAACAGACCACCCCTGTTGGATGGGTCGAACTATGACATTTGGAAATCACGCATGACAGCATTCTTGAAATCTCTAGACAGCAGAGCTTGGAAGGCTGTGATCAAGGCATGGGTCCCTCCTAAAATAAAAGATGCGAATAATGTTGATACTGATGAGTTAAAACCAGAAGAGGAGTGGTCTACAGCAGAAGACACTGCAGCTATTGGAAACTCTAAAGCCCTGAATGCTTTGTTTAATTGTGTAGACAAGAACATGTTCAGGTTGATTAAACAATGTACTATTGCTAAGGAAGCTTGGGATATCCTAAGAACAGCTCATGAAGGTACTCAAAAGGTCAAGAAGTCAAGGCTACAATTGCTGACAACACAGTTTGAGAATCTTAGAATGAAGGAAGGGGAGAGTGTTCATGACTTTCACATGAATGTGCTAGAATATGCTAACACATTTGAATCCTTGGGGGAAAAGATGTCTGATGAAAAATTAGTAAGCAAAATCCTCAGGTCCCTGCCTAAGAAATTTGATATGAAAGTATGTGCAATTGAGGAGGCCCAAGATATTTGAAATATGAAAGTTGATGAGCTGATTGGATCCCTTCAAACTTTTGAATTAAAGGCTAATGAAAGATCTGAAAAGAAGGACAAGAACATTGCCTTCATCTCCAACACTGATGAAGATGATGTGGAGAGTAATTTAGATACTGATGAGAGCATCTCTGAAGCTATTGTGTTGTTGAGTAAACAATTTAATAAAGTTCTGAAGGAGATGGACAGACGCCCTAGGACACATGCTCCGGACAACAGTCGCAGCATCTATAAAAATGTCAACAATCAGAGGAAACCCAGAACTGATGACAAAACCAATCAAAGCAAAGGGGTGCAATGCCATGAATGCGAAGGATATGGTCACATCAGAACTGAGTGTGCAACATATCTGAAGAAACAAAGGAAGGTGATGACTGTTTCTTGGTCTGATGAAGATGAGTCAGAAGAAGAACCTGAGACTGCAAAACATGTGAATGCCTTGACTGGAGTGTGCACATCTGACAATGAATCTAGTGATGAAGAGATAACATATGATGAATTGGCTGATTCTTACAAGGAGCTATGTCTCAAAAGTGAGGAAGTTTGTAGAACTTTAGAAAAACAAAAGAGGACCATTGCTCTCTTGCAAGCTGAGAAAGACAAACTTCTGAAAATAAACTCAGATCTCAATGATGAGGTTATCTTACTTACTTCCAAGATTGACAATATGAACAAGCAACTGCGGATGATGAACAAAGGTACTGATGCTTTAGACGAAATTCTGGAAATAGGACAGAAACCTGGAGATTCTAAAGGTATTGGGTTTGACTACAGATCCTTGCCTCAGCAGAAACAACTACCAGTGAGACAGTTTGTGCCATCTGTTAGTACTTGTGATCATACTATGACAAGACAGATGCCCCAGCATCAGGTGAGACAACAGGCATCTGGATATAGGCCCAGATCTAAAGGAAGGTATTATGGTTGGGTATGCCACTATTGTGGAAGAAAAGGACATATCAGACCTTTTTGTTTCAAATTACATGGTTACCCAGACAGGACCTATTCACCAAGACCTGATCCCACAGTAAAGATCACCAAGAAGCAGTGGAAGCAGAAAAATGATATTTTCACAAGCAACACTGTGGATCCCAGAAGAATAGAACCAGAAGCTGATGAGATTGCTCAAATTGCTCATACATCTCTGAGAGTGTCATCCAGAAACGATTGGTACTTTGACAGTGGATGCTCCAGACATATGACTGGTGATAAAAATTACTTAACTGATGTTAAGCCTTATGCTACGAGTTTTGTGACTTTTGGGGATGGAGCCAAAGGAGAAATAAAGGGTGTAGGAGATCTTGTGGAAGAGGGCCTACCCAATCTTGATAAGGTGCTTCTTGTGAAAGAATTAACTGCTAACTTAATTAGTATTAGTCAACTGTGCGATCAAGGATTGAAGGTCAACTTTACAAAGAGTGAATGCTTAGTTGCTAACAGTGAAGGGGACATCCTGATGAAAGGTGTTAGATCAAAGGACAATTGCTATTTGTGGGTCTCTCAAGATTAAGCAAAGTTATCTACTTGTGTAATAACCAAAGAAGATGAAGTTAAGCTATGTCACCAAAAGCTTGGACATCTGAATCTTAGAAGCATGAAGAAAGCTATTGCTGAAGGAGCCATCAGAGGTCTACCCAAACTTCAAATTCACGAAGGAAGTATATGTGGAGAATGCCAGATAGGAAAACAGACCAAGATGCCTCACTAGAAGCTGCAACATCTGTCCACCTCCAGAGTTCTTGAGCTATTGCACATGGACCTAATGGGACCTATGCAAGTCCAAAGCTTAGGTGGTAAGAAGTATGCATTTGTTGTTGTTGATGATTTTTCCAGATATACTTGGATAAATTTCATTAAGGAGAAATCAGACACTTTTGAAAAATTCAAGGATCTTTGCTTACAACTTCAGAGAGAAAAGGATTGTGGAATTGTTAGAATCAGAAGTGACCATGGGAAAGAGTTTGAGAATGGTAAGTTCTCTGATTTCTGCATTTCTGAAGGAATATTTCATGAGTTCTCTGCACCCATTACTCCCCAACAAAATGGGATAGTTGAGAGAAAGAACAGGACTTTGCAAGAATCTGCCAGGGTTATGCTACATGCAAAGAAGCTGCCATTTTTCTTTTGGGCTGAAGCCATGAACACAGCCTGCTATATTCATAATAGAGTGACTTTGAGAAAAGGTACATCTACAACCTTGTACGAGCTATGGAAGGACAGGAAGCCAACAGTGAAGCACTTTCATGTGTTTGGTAGTAAGTGCTATATTTTAGCTGACAGGGAACCAAGAAGAAAGATGGATGCTAAAAGTGAAGAGGGAATTTTTCTAGGTTATTCAACAAACAGCAGAGCCTATAGAGTATACAACTCCAGAACCAAGACAGTGATGGAATCTATAAATGTTGTTGTAGATGATGAAGGTAATAATGATGTGCCAGATGATGCGACATTTGCCTCAGCATCTGACCTACAGGAAGAGAAGAAAGAAGATGAAGCAAGCAGTAAGCAAGATTCTGAAGTAACTGGTCCAGAGAAGACTGCTCCCAACAAAGGACCATCTATCAGAGTTCAGAAAAACCATCCCATAGATCAGGTCATTGGCGATCCTAACCAAGGGATCACAACTAGAAGGAACTATGATGAGGTATCAAATTCTTGCTTTATATCTAAATTTGAACCAAAGAATGTTAAGGAAGCTCTAACTGATGAGTTCTGGATAAATGCTATGCAAGAAGAATTAACTCAGTTCAAGATAAGTAATGTGTGGGACTTAGTTCCTAGACCAGATAATGTGAATGTCATAGGTACCAAGTGGGTTTATAAAAACAAGTCTGATGAAAATGGTACTATCACTAGAAACAAAGCTAGACTGGTTGCACAAGGTTATTCTCAAATTGAAGGTGTAGACTTTGATGAGACTTTTGCTCCTATAGCTAGGTTGGAATCTATTAGATTGTTACTTGGGATTGCATGCATACTAAAATTCAAGCTGTATCAGATGGATGTCAAGAGTGCCTTTCTCAATGGGTACTTAAATGAAGAGGTCTATGTGGAACAGCCTAAAGGCTTCATTGATCCAAGTTTTCCAAACCATGTTTACAAATTGAAGAAAGCTCTATATGGTCTGAAGCAAGCCCCTAGAGCTTGGTATGAGAGACTTGCTGAGTTTCTAATTAATCATGGCTATAGGAAGGGAGGAAATGACAAAACCTTGTTTGTGAAAGATGAAAATGGACAGCTGATGATTGCTCAAATATATGTAGATGACATAGTCTTTGGAGGAATGTCTGACCAGATGATAGAGCATTTTGTTCAGCAAATGCAATCTGAATTTGAAATGAGTCTTGTAGGTGAGCTAAAGTTCTTTCTTGGTCTTCAAGTGAAACAGATGGAAGATACTATATTTATCTCTCAAAGTAAGTATGCTAAAAATATAGTCAAGAAATTTGGGATGGAAAATGCTGCTCATAAAAGAACTCCTGCTCCCACACATGTAAAATTATCTAAGGATGAGAAAGGTGTGGATGTTGACCAAAGCATGTATAGAAGTATGATAGGGAGTCTTCTATATCTTACAGCAAGTAGGCCAGATATCACATTTGCAGTTGGAGTGTGTGCCAGGTACCAAGCTGAACCAAAAATAAGCCATCTGACTCAGGTAAAGAGAATTCTGAAGTATGTGAATGGTACTAGTGACTATGGTATGTTGTATTCTCATGGGGAAAGCACTGTGTTGTTTGGGTATTGTGATGCTGACTGGGCTGGAAGTGCAGATGATAGAAAGAGTACTTCTGGTGGATGTTTCTTTCTGGGTAACAATCTTATATCCTGGTTCAGTAAGAAGCAAAATTGCGTTTCCTTGTCTACAGCTGAAGCTGAGTACATAGCAGCTGGTAGCAGTTGTTCTCAAGTGTTGTGGATGAGACAGATGCTGAGTGAATACAATGTCAAGACAGATGCTATGACATTATATTGTGATAATCTGAATGCAATTAATATCTCCAAAAATCCTATACAACACAGCATGACTAAACACATTGACATTAGACATCACTTTATCAGGGATCTGGTTGAAGAAAAAATTGTTATTCTTGAACATGTCGCAACTGAAGAGCAATTAGCAGATATTTTTACCAAAGCTCTTGATGCTAATCAATTTGAAAAATTAAGACAGAAGTTAGGATATGTTTATTTGAGGAATTGTAGCAATTAATTTCTGAGGGGCGTGCAGCTAGTATTTTCTCCCTCCTCAACCGCTTGGTGCACGTCAATCAAGGAGGTTATTTCCAACTTTCCTTTTTCAAAACTTTCACACGCTACCATCATTGTCTGTGTCTTAACTTCTCTAAACCCCTCAACTCCTCTCTTGCCGCACGTATCATCATTCAAAAATCGCCCTCTCTTCATACCTCCAAACACCTAATCATCATGTATGATTCTACCTCTCATCAAAACATGCAAGATCAACCTTCATCACCGACGCCCTCTGCAGAGATCATCACCGACGCTCGTCCTCTCACTACCATTCTCAGCTCTCCTACAAAGAAGAGACGAACTAGGTCGTCTGCATCACGAAGGAAGGCTCCTGCCAAATCTAGCAAAGCTACCTCTTTTACTGCTGTGAACACGAGGTCAAAATCGAAAGGTAAGACATCTACCACTCCCGCTGTTCAACGAGTAGGGCTTAGCATGGATGATTTGTACCTTAAGGACAATCCATTTATATCGACTGTTGTTGAACCAAATGTTGACCCTTCTGTCAACGAATCTGAGAAAATTGATGTTGAAAGTACTGTAGCTACATCTGAAACCCTAGGTCCTGAGAACCCTAAGGTATCTGACAAATTAGTTGATGATTCTTCCAATTCCCCTACTGAGCAAGATGTTACCACTATTTCTGTTGAAAAGAATGTTGTTAATCCGGATGTTTCTGAGACACCTGCTATTCCCCCTGTCACAAGCTCATGAGGAGCCTGAAACGGTGGTTCCAAACTCCCCTGACTCTGTGAGTGCTCATGAGAAAGATTCTTCCAAGTCTGAAGATGAAGGTACTGAGACCCAGGATGTTGTAGATAATGCTGAGACTGTTATTTTAGACCATGCTGACACTGTTGCTGTTGAGGAAGCTGTGCCTGAAGAAAGACCTCAGGATAAGACTGGTGCTATGGGTGTTGCTCGCAGGACTAGGAGCAAATCTGACAAACCTGCTGCTATTGTTAGTGAAGGACAAAAAGAAAGTAAGAAGAAAACTGTTAATGCTGGGAAAAGGCCTATGTATGGTCCTCCCAAAGCTGGGAGCAAGAAGGTGGCTCAAAGTGATCACAAGAAGAAGAGCCTCAAAAGAAAAGACCCTCCCTCTAGTGATTCTGAGTTTGAAGTTGCTGAGCTTGAAGCTGCCATATCTGGTGGAGCTTCCAGAAAAACATTGAAGGGTATGAAGATTCCTCTTACATCCCTCCTGCCCCTCTTGATAATGTTTCGTTTCATTTGGAAAATGGGTCCTCTAGGTGGAAGTTTATATACCACAGAAGACTGGGTCTTGAAAGAAATCTGAAGGAAGAAGTATTCAAGTGTAAAAAGCTGGTTGATGTGTTGGAATTTGCTGGACTGATGAAGACTGTGAGAAATCTGGGTCCATGTTATGATAAGCTGGTCAGGGAATTCTTGGTGAATGTTTCTGATGAGTGTGATGACACAAGAAATCCTGAGTATAGGAAGGTTTTTGTTCGAGGTAAGTGTGTCAACTTTTCTCCTATGGTGGTCAACACATACCTAGAGAGATCTGTTGAGGAGACTCCTGAGTTGGAGGTCACTGAGGACACCATCTGCAAGGCAATCACTGATAACAAGATTAAGCATTGGCCAAAGCATTTGTCTTCTGCTCAACTGTCTCCCATGTATGCTGTTTTGAATAGGATCTGTGCTCAAAATTGGACTCCAACCACTCACTCAAATTCTGTTGCTTCTGGGTTGGCTAAGTTGATCTATGCCGTGGGCACCAAGTCACCCTTTGATTATGGAGCCTACATCTATTATCAAGTTTTGGAGCATGCTAAATCTTTTGCTATTAAGTTTCCAATTGCTTTTCCTACCCTCCTGTGTGGAATTATTCTTCAGCAACACCCTGATATTTTGATCAGTAGTGATGAGCCCTGCAAGAGGCCTGGTCCTATGGCTTTGGATTGCAGTCTGCTGTCTGAGACACATGATGCTGATGTAGCTGGTACTTCTGTCCGGACATCTGGTGTGCTCTCCAGAAAGCAAATGATTGCTGATCTTACTGAGACTAGTGTGGCTCTTGGAGCTAGGAAGGTGAAGATTGACAGGATCATTGCAGTTTTGAAGGCTGAAGCTGAAGCTGAGGGTGAGCAGGATGAAGAAGAAGGAGGAAATATGCCTGCTGCTTCTGCTGGTGACACTGAGGATGACTCTGATGATTCTGATGATTTTTGATTTTGTTGTTTTGTTCTGATCTCATTTGGTGTACTTCTTTTGCTTTTGTTGGTGACTGGGCTATGCCCTGAATTTCTTATGCACCTTGTGTGCTTCTGGTCTGTAATATGCACTCTCTATGGTTCAGAAGCACTGTTCAGACTCTGAGGTTCAGAAACACTGTTCAGACGTTGACTTTTTGTTGTCCCTCAGACTCACTGTTCATCAGACGCGCTGTTCAGACGTTGACTTTTGTTGACCATCAGAAGCTTAAAGGGTGAAAAACTTTCGAATTCAGTAAGAAAAAGAAGTAAACCACTTCTGTTTTAGTGTTTTTGCAAACTTTGGGATTTCTTGAGGTTTTTAAAAGATGTTTTCAGTTCAAAATGAGTTAAAAAACCACTAATAATGCAGAAAACTAATGCTGAATCAACAGGAACCATTGAACAAATGCAAACAGAATGTGTTGGGTTTTTGTAGATTGGCTACATTTTGCAAAAACATCTACTAGCCAGATGCTGGGACAGATGCGGTAGCATATGGAACAGCATTATGTGACTTGTGCTTTTCGCGCCAGCTAGCGCTTTATATTTGTGTACGCAATCTTCCAAAGATTTGCCTGAAGATTTATTTTCCTCTAGCTTGCTGATCAAGGCGCGTGTATCTGATTGAAGATTTGCTTGAAGTTTTATTTGCCTTGGTATTTTTCTCACAAGATATTATTCTATATTTGGAAGTTCTTTTATTATTTCTAGAAGATTTTTCAGCTGGACCGGACAATGTCCACGCTCTATTTTGAAGCCCAAACCCGTGCTATCTCAGTACTATATATTCGTGAAGACAAACCCTAGTTGGGTAACTAAAAACCGTGTGTGTTAGCAAAGCGTGTGTTTAAGGTTTTTAGGGTTTCTTTTGTTAATTGTGAGCCTTGCTTGTATCTCCCTGATTCAAGCTAAGGACTGAGTTTGTTTGAGTTGTAATTGTAAGCTGCTCCTAAGCTTTTAAGTACGGAGTGAGTATGTGTTTTTAGAGTGTGTTTCTCTTGGTGTGTTTTGCGTAGTTGATAACAATACTGATTGTGCTGTTGGTAGGAATTGAGACGGGGTCTCATATCTAGGAGTTCCTAGATAGAGTTGCCACTGGTAGGGTCTGGGTGCAAAGTCAAGTAGTGTGTCTGCGTTGGTCTTTTCACTAGAACTATAATAGTGGATTCATTCCTGGATTGGTATCCCCCAGAGTAGGAGAGTTGCTCCGAACTGGGTTAACAAACTCACTGTGTACTTTATATTTCCGCTGTGTTCCTTTTAATTTGTGCTGTGTTACGCTGTGTTATTTTAATTGTAGTTCTGAGTAGACAGGTGCTCGGACAGTTGTGCCAACATTGTGCACAACATCTGTCAGTCAGGTTGCCAGGAATTTCAGAATGCAAATGCAAGATAAAGAGTTTAAAATGACTTACAAATTCCTAGCCAAGGCTTGGGATGCAAGAAACTGAAGGTGGCTTTGGAAAATTGAAATTTTTGAATGTGGAAGTGATACAGAATAAGAACGGCAATAACAGATGATATTTTGCTGTTATTCTTCACTTTGGGTATGATATTTATGGAGGTTTGATGGCTGGTTTTGATTGCTTGATTGATTTGTAATTGTTAGTGATGAAAGAAACAGAAAATAGAGCTTCTGGTTTTCAAAGGGTGTTGGGAATTTTGGCTATTCCTTCTGGTTTTGAGTTGCTCTAAATTTCTCTAAAACAACTGCTGAATTGCTCTAGATCAGATTTGAATTGGGTTAAACAAACTGGGTTGAAACTATCTGAATAATTGTGTGTTAAAACTGCTTCTGAATTGTGTTGAAACAAAAGCTCTCTGTTTTTCTCTCAACAATTGCTCTTCAAACTGTCTGAATTTGTGTTAAAAATTAACTCTCTTTAATCCTTCAGAATTGGGTTGCTTAAATAGGCAAATTGAGATCAATTGTAATCATGACAAATCCCCTAAAACAGGCTGTTTTTGTGGGCTATGACCATGACTTTGGCTAGCATTTAAAGCAAAAG
Organism: Medicago ruthenica; assembly: GCA_018208015.1. Lineage (NCBI taxonomy): Eukaryota > Viridiplantae > Streptophyta > Magnoliopsida > Fabales > Fabaceae > Medicago > Medicago ruthenica. The sequence goes on along the minus strand of WNNG01000584.1, from coordinate 228,382 downwards.
GAAGGAGGTGACCTTGCCTTGTGATCATGGTGAAGACTTTGGCTAAATTCAGAACCTAAGATGCTGATTTTGACAGGAATTGCTGTAAACATGAAAAAACAGGGTGCATGTTGCAACTTGTTATGCACTTTGGGATTGATCTTTGAAAATTTCAGAAGAAAACAGGAAGAGTAGTGTGTTGTTTGTGCATAGCTTGGGGAGAAACAATGGAAAACGTGTGTTGTACACAGAAGAAAGAAGAAATGCTGGAACATGGTCAACAGTTTTCAGAACTGGGCAAGCTGTTTCAAAAACAAGGGCAGTAGTTTTGCAGCTATCCATGACTGGTTTTGATAAAGGAGAAGAGGGGAAATGGCAATGGCTTGCTGAAAGTGCAGGTCAGGGCGCAGTAAAATTTGGGGGAGAAGAAGTGCTGCCCAGGGGCAGCCACTTGCTTCTGAAAGCATGTGCTGGGCACGTGCCTGGCTTGGCTTCTTTTCCTTCTTTCTTCTGCGTCTGAAGGAACGTGCTGGGCACGTGTTCCTTTTCTTTCTTTCTTCTTTCCTTTTGTTTCTGAACAGGTGTGCTGGGCACGTGCCCAGCCTTTGTTCTTTTTTTTTCTTTCCCTTTCCTTTTTGAATGTTTTGTTTCTCTTTGTTGTTGTTTTTTTTGAAAATAAACTTAAAACAAATAATAATAAAAGTAATAATAATAATAATAATAGTAATAATGAAATAATAAAAATGATAATAATAATAATAATAATAATAATAAAAGTAAAAGAAAGATAATAAATAATAATAAACTTTTTATTATTATTTATTATTTATTAAAAAGGAAAATAAAGTTTGACTCCCTCTTTTTTTGTTGACTTTTTTTTTTAAAAAAGCCTTGGACAAAATTAGGGTACAACAGCTGCCCCTACTTAATTGTGTCTTCGCGTAGAGAATGTGAGTGCCAAGGGCATCACGTAGACTCTTTGTGAAGAGCAATTAAGTAAAAGGATCCAAATTTTGTCCTTTAAAGTGAGAAAAGACTGTAGTAAATAATGAAAATATTGAAATGCGAAAGCAAAGGACACAAAAGTAAATGCAGGGTCACCTCTGGGTTGGTTACTGGTGTATAAACTAAGAATAGATAGATCGTCGCCTCGGGGGGTGCCTAGATCTAAAAGACAAGTCATCGCCTCGGGGGGTGCTTAGATTGAGAAGATAAATATATCGTCGCCTTGGGGGGTGCTTAGATCTAAAAGACAAGTCGTCGCCTCGGGGGGTGCTTAGACTCTCTGGGGAAATAAAAATAGATCGTCGCCTCGGGGAGTGCTTAGATCTAACAGACAAGTCGTCGCCTCGGGGGGTGCTTAGACTGAAAAAATAAATAGATCGTCGCCTCGGGGGTGCTTAGATCTAACAGACAAGTCGTCGCCTCGGGGGGTGCTTAGACTCGCTTGGGGAAAAATAAACAGATCGTCGCCTCGGGGGGTGCTTAGACTGGCTGGGGATAAAAAAGATAGATCGTCGCCTCGGGGGGTGCTTAGATCTAAAACAAGTTGTCGCCTCGGGGGGTGCTTAGACTGAAAAGGTAAATAGATCGTCGCCTCGGGGGGTGCTTAGATCTAACAGACAAGTTGTCGCCTCGGTGGGTGCTTAGACTCGCTTGGGGAAAAATAAACAGATCGTCGCCTCAGGGGGTGCTTAGATCTAACAGACAAGTCGTCGCCTCGGGGGGTGCTTAGACTGCTGTGGAGATAAAGGATAATCGTCTCTAGACGTGGCTAGTACCTAGATTGTTGAAAGAAAAACATGATTGTTGATGCATGACATGCTTTATGCAGTATGATATGATATGAGGTAGACTCAATCAGGAGTTTCTGCTGGGGAAACTTAGTGGATGTAGGTAAGTTTAATGGAAATTGGGATAATTTGTGAAGGGACCCGTTGGTTTTCTTTTTGAAGAAGCCTACTGGAGAGGTTCTTGAAAGAGGTTCACTGAGGAACACTGGGCTGATTGTTGGTGAATGTAGGTGAATATGGGATACTCACTGGGGAATGCTTGCTTGGGAGCATGATAAATTGTGAGGGAGAGTATGATATGAATATGAGATGCATACTAATGAATGATTTTGATATGATGCATGCACTATGCTGACATGTGGGATAAACAGATGTCATGTTGAACGCTGGGGACTATGATTGGATGTCGAGCAAGGTCGGGCTTTGGTTGTGATTGTGCCAATGACGATTGGGCTTTGGTTGAAATTAAGTTTGTGAGTGCCAACGAAAACTGGGCTTTGATTGTGATTAGGTGCCAATGATGATTGGGCTTTGTTGGAAGTTGTGTTTAGGAATGCCAATGAAAATTGGACTTTATTTGGAAATTGGTGCCAATGACGATTGGGCTTTGTTGGAAATTATGTTTGTGAGTGCCAATGAAAATTGGGCTTTATTTGTGATTAGGTGCCAATGATGATTGGGCTTTGTTGGAAGTTGTGTTTGGGAATGCCAATGAAAATTGGGCTTTATTTGGAAATTGGTGCCAATGACGATTGGGCTTTGTTGGAAATTATGTTTGTGAGTGCCAATGAAAATTGGGCTTTATTTGTGATTAGGTTTGGAAATGCCAATGAAAATTGGGCTTTATTTGTGACTTCACTGGGGATATAAGGATCATTCTAAAAATTGATCGATATCCAGCTTTAGTGGATGAAAGAAATGAATGGGGTATGCTTTATTTGGGGAATTCTTTCCCTCCGACACCCGGGATCTTTGCGTTTCACGTACCGTGAGCTACGCACTTGCTTCTGCTGAAGAGTAAAACCCTTAAAATGACTGATGAAAAGTTCCAGGGCTTGAGTCCTTTGATGCAATACTGGAGACCAACGAAATTCTTTCGACATTTAAGAAATTCAAGTAAAACACACATTTCTTTTTGCAAGTTTTTTTTTCCATATTTCAATGCATTATTTATCATGAATAAAAATACCATTTTATGCTTTAGTGAGAACACAAAACATTGAAAAGGTTTAAAGATGAATTTATTCAATGCAAATTTGATCCCTTGAATGGGTAACAACACATGAAGACGTCATCCTTGTAAGAAGTGATTACTCCGCTGGGGAAAACAAAAAGCAAAAAACAAAAGGAGATTTATTTGAGTGTTGCTTCAATACAAAACGTGCTATTTATCCCTAAACGTGCTATTTATCCCTATGACTTCGAAACCCTTTGCCTTTGAAAGATGATGACGAGCCCGATTCTTCCCCTCTTGAATCCTGTCCGGATCTTGAATGCTGCAGCCTTTTGCCTTTCTTATTTGTTTTGAAACCCCTAACTTTTACCTGGACCGCTCTTTCGAGTTTTCAGTCCACTGGGGTATATTTCCTTTTTTGATGTCCTTAATTTTTGCCTAGACCACCTTTTCAGGTTTTCGATCTACCAGGATGCTCTCTATTGCCTAAACCGCCCTTTCGGGTTTTCGATTTAGCGAGCTCTTTTTTATTTTCTTTTAGGCATAGTACTTTTTGACTGCGTCGGAGTTTATTGAGAGTGGAAACTCCTCTCCATCCATAGTGGTGATGATTAAGGCTCCACCAGAGAAGGCCTTCTTTACCACGTATGGTCCTTCATAGCTAGGAGTCCATTTCCCGCGGGGATCTTTGTGGACGGGTAATATCTTTTTCAGCACTAAGTCTCCTTCTCTGAATTCTCGAGGACAAACCTTTTTGTCGAATGCCCTCTTGAGCCTCTTTTGGTACAACTGTCCATGACACAATGTTGTTAGACGCTTCTCCTATATGAGGTTCAGTTGGTCGAACCTTGTTTGGACCCATTCGGCTTCTTCTAACTTGGTTTCCATCAAGACCCTTAATGATGGAATTTCAACTTCAATGGGAAGCACGACCTCCATACCGTATACTAAGGAAAAAGGGGTTGCCCCAGTGGAAGTGCGAACGGATGTTCTGTAGCCATGTAGTGCAAAGGGAAGCATCTCGTGCCAATCCTTTTAGGTTTTTACCATCTTCTGGATGATTTTCTTGATATTCTTGTTGGCCGCTTCTACCGCGCCGTTCATCTTTGGCCGATATGGTGAGGAATTATGGTGCTCAATTTTGAAGTCTTTGCACAACTCCTTCATTGTGTTGTTGTTTAGATTTGCCCCATTATCCGTGATGATTTTGTGGGGAGTGCCGTAACGTCAAATGATTTCCTTCTTGATGAATCGGGCTACCACTTGTTTCGTTACGTTTGCATAAGAAGCCACTTCGACCCACTTGGTGAAATAGTCGATGGCAACCAGGATGAACCGGTGTCCATTTGAAGCCTTTGGCTCAATCATTCCAATCATGTCTATGCCCCACAGAGAAAATGGCTAGGGTGTCGTCATGACGTTTAGAGAAGTTGGTGGCACGTGCACCTTGTCAACGTAAATTTGACACTTGTGACATGTCTTGGCGTAGCGGAAACAGTCAGCTTCCATAGTTAGCCAGTAATAACCTGCCCTTAGAATCTTCTTTGCCATTGCATGCCCATTGGCATGGGTTCCAAAGGACCCCTTATGGATTTCTTTGATGAGCATGTCTGCTTCATGTTTATCCACACATCTGAGCAAGACCATGTCATAATTTCTTTTGTAGAGGGTGTTCACGCTGAGGAAGAACAGTGATGCCAATCTCCTAAGGGTTCTTTTGTCTGTTTGGGAGACATTCTCTGGATACTCTTGCTCTTCGAGGTATCGCTTGATGTCGTAAAACCAGGGTTTGTTGTCAAGTCCTTCTTCGACTGCTGCACACACAACTGGTTTATCCCTATGATCCATCTTTATGATTGGCCCCTCGTTGTGGAAATTTACTTGGTTCATTGATGATAATATAGCCAAAGCATCCGCTACCTGATTTTCCTCTCGAGGTATGTGATGAAAGGTGATCTCATCGAAATGCTCAATCAATTCTACAACACGGGCACGGTAGGGGATCAAATTGGGATGTTTTGTTTCCCACTCTCCTTTGATTTGATAGATGACTAATGCTGAGTCCCCGTATACTTCAAGGATTTTGATCCTTAGGTCAATTGTTGCTTCAAGGCCCAAGATGCACGCTTCATACTCTGCCATGTTATTGGTGCAGTCAAAGCATAACCTTGCTGTGAAGGGTTGATACCCATTTCTTGGTGATATTAAGACTGCCCCGACCCCGTGCCCCATGGCATTTGAGGCACCGTCAAAAGCGAGCTTCCATCGAGCTCCTGGTTCAGGCCCTTCATCATCATTTATGCCCTTTTCGTCATTCAAGGCTACAACGTCTTCATCGGGGAAGTCGAATTGTATGGGTTGATAGTCCTCCAATGGTTGGTGAGCCAGGTGCTCGGATAAAACACTCCCTTTTATAGCCTTTTGAGTAACATATTGGATGTCGTACTCGGATAGCAACATTTGCCAACTGGCTATCTTTCCCGTGAGGGCAGGCTTTTCAAAAATGTATTTGATGGGATCCATCTTTGATATCAACCAAGTGGTGTGAGTCAACATGTACTGTCTTAAGCGTCGGGCAGCCCATGCTAAAGCACAGCAAGTCTTTTCAAGCGAGGTATACCTTAATTCACAGTCGGTGAACTTCTTGCTTAGATAGTAGATTGCGTGCTCTTTTCTTCCCGTTTCATCTTGTTGTCCTAGCACACAACCCATTGATCCATCAAGCACTGTCAAGTACAAGATGAAAGGTCTGCCAGTAACTGGAGGTATCAAAATTGGTGGCCCTTGCAGGTATTGTTTGATCTTGTCAAACGCCTCTTGGCAGTCCTCATTCCACTGAACGGCTTGATTTTTCCTTAGCAGTTTGAAGATTGGTTCACAAGTGGCAGTCATATGTGAGATGAATCTAGCAATGTAGTTCAATCTCCCTAAGAACCCTCGAACCTCTTTCTCGGTATTTGGCGATGGCATATCTTGTATGGCCTTTACCTTGTCAGGATCCACTTCAATACCCCTTTGGCTGACGATGAAACCCAATAACTTTCCGGACCTAACACCAAATGTGCACTTGTTAGGATTTAGGCGTAGCTTGAATTTTCTCAAGCGCTCGAATAGCTTTTGCAAATGTAGAAAATGACCCTCCTCCGTCTGGGATTTGGCAATCATATCATCGACATAGACCTCTATTTCCTTATGAATCATGTCGTGGAAAAGAGTCACCATTGCTCTTTGATATGTTGCCCCGGCATTTGTCAATCCGAAGGGCATTACCTTATAGCAGAAAGTTCCCCATGGGGTGATGAATGTGGTTTTCTCCATGTCCTCTGGAGCCATTTTAATTTGGTTATATCCCGAGAAACCTTCCATGAAAGAGAAGACTGAGAATTGGGCGGTGTTGTCTACTAATATATCAATATGAGGTAGTGGGAAATCATCCTTTGGGCTTGCCCTATTCAAGTCCCGGTAGTCCACACACATTCTGACCTTGCCATCCTTCTTTGGCACTGACACAATGTTGGCAACCCATTGTGGATACTTAGTCACTGCTAAGAAGCTGGCATCGAACTGCTTTTTGACCTCCTCTCTAATCTTGAGAGCCATGTCGGGTTTGGTTCTTCTCAACTTCTGCTTTATTGGTGGGCATTCTGCCTTGAATGGTAGTTTATGTACGACGATGTTGGGGTCTAAACCTGGCATGTCCTGATACGACCAAGCGAACACATCCACATACTCTCGTAGAAGCTTAATCAGCTTTTCTTTCTCATCTTCTTGCAGAGAGGCTCCCACTTTGACCTCTTTCTTATCCTCTTCGGTCCCTAAGTTGATCATTTCAACCGGCTCCTGATGAGGTTGTATTACCCTATCCTCTTGATCCCCAAGCTTGGACAATTCTTCAGGAAGTTCATAATCGTCCTCTTCATCTTCTTCCGTTTGGTTAATCAGGAAATCGAAGTCGTAAGGGATTATAGCAGTGTTGTTTTTGGTGGGTGGATTTATGGATCTGCATGAGTATGATTTTATTTTAGGTTTTTGCAGAATTTTTTTTTTAAAATATTGCCAATAAAGAACAAAAGAAAAAAATGAACTCAATTGAACATAAAATGCAATTTTATTGATGATCACACAACTAATCATTTGCCTTGGGCAGAGCAAAATGATTTTTTTCAAAAACAAAAACAAACATGGTAAATTACTTGAACATGGAAATGATTTCGAGAATTTCGATGGCCCTCCAGTTGTTCAAGATCTCGTCTGAAACACAGCGGTGCACCAGGTCGGGCACTTCTTCATCCGTGTCTTCTAACAGAGCCACTTGGTCCTCGTAGCTAAAACCCGCACTGTAGATTGTTTCTAGAATGGGAGGAATCCCTTGCTGTTGAGGCTTTGAGGAGGTTTCCGCCGACGGCTGATATCCTAGCCCGAAACGGTTCTTCTTTTCTGGTATGTCTACCAGCTTGCCCCATCCTTTAAGGTTACTCTCTTCTAGAGCTTCTCTCACGGCCCTCCATGAAGACATGGCTGTCCTTGCCTCCTTCTTGGGTTTTGAGCTCATGGTCACGACATTTGCCACTTCCAAAGACTGAAAGGGAATATCCACAGCTTCTTCGTCCGTTTCTATGTAACGGAAGGACGAAAGATGGCTTACCATCATATCCTCTTGGCCCGAAACTACGATCATTTTGTCATTGACAATGAACTTGAGTTTCTGGTGTAGAGTGGAGGTGATGGCTCCGGCGGTGTGAATCCAAGGTCGTCCTAAAAGACAACTGTAGGTTGGATTAATGTCCATGACCTGGAAGGTGATGGTGAAAACCTTAGGCCCGATTTGAACTGGCAGGTCAATTTCTCCTATGAAGGCCCTTCTTGACCCGTCAAAAGCTTTTACCACTAAAGCGCTTGGCTTCATCACTGTCCCTTCACATGATAGCTTTAAAAGGGTAGTCTTTGGCATTACATTCAATGATGATCCCGTGTCCACCAATACTCGAGAGAGGATGTGGTCCATGCACTTCACAGAGATGTGCAAAGCCCGGTTGTGAATATGCCCCTCATCAGGTAGCTCGTCGTCATTGAAACCCAAATACCTGCTTGAGGTAATGTTTGCCACTATCCTGTCAAATTGGTCCACAGGGATATCCTTAGTAACGTGTGCTTCGCTAAGGATCCGCAATAATGCTTCTCGGTGGGCCTCCGAGCTTAGCAACAAAGATAACATGGAGATTTTGGAGGGAGTTTGACCCAACTGGTCAATTATCTTGTACTCGCTCTTTTGGATAATCCTTAGGAACTCCTCGACCTCTTTTTGTGGGGCTGTCTTCTGGGAGGGTCCCGCTTGGTTCTCCATCTCTTCCACATTCTTTTCCTTGAGCGGTTCTCTTGGTAGTTCTGCTAGTGTCTTCCCGATCTTCTCCGGAGCGAAGACTCTACCACTCCTTGTCATGCCTCCAACGCCGGTAATGTTAGTGACGTTGGATTCTATTTTGTCCAATGGCTTTCCCTCCACATAAGCGACATGCTGGTAATTCCACGGTACCCTCTTTGTACTTTCAAAGGAAAAGGGTGCCGGCACATGGAATATCATGGGCATTACAGGTATTTGTACCTCTCTCCTTTGGTATGGGATTTCAAGAGGTTTTGGGTCTTGAGACTCCAGAGTAGCAACGTCCGTGCTATCTTTTGTATAGCCAATTTGGATCCAACAATTGGATATAATTTGAGTTCTGTTTTATCATTATTTCATATGGCTGGAAGTTTCTTATAATTATTTCATATGGCTGGAAGTTTCCTGAATGCATCCCACTCTGTTAATTGTAATGTAGTGTAATGTAATGTCTGTCTTCACTGAGTTGTTTAGTCACTAAATTCTAGGAATTATTTCTCTACAATATATGACTTAGTAACAAGAAGTTCAGAGTGATAATTAATATTCACAACAGTTCAGGTTCAGTAAAAGTTAAGCATACTATTGTTTTGAACCTTGATTTCAACCTTTCAATTCTGTTTAATCTAGCAAGTGCATGCTAATTGATGATGAGGTGTTTGTTGCGTTGTAATGAATCATTAACAGGAGCTTAAAAGATTAGTTGCATATGCTCGAAGCAGTGCAAATTTGTTGATGAAACTCACATTTCAGGAGGAGATTGGTCCATACAGATGGGAGGTAAGTTGAGCAGATTTTTTTAGTTTATTTGTTTCAACTTTCTGTTGTAGATTAGAGTTTGATTTCCTCTAAAAGACTAATGAATTATTCAAATCTTGCTGCAGTGCCTTTTGCGAACTCCTTTAAACAACTATGATGCAATCATTCTTCCATCAAAAAAATGGTACCTTTTTTATTATATGCTTTGGTTTTGTTGATATGCAGTATAGAACTCAAATCAAGTAGTAGTAGATTGATAGCGTAAAAGGGGTTATTCCATGGCTTGTGATTTGTCTTTTAATGCATTCAAAGCTTCAAAATCAAGAACCCATCTGCGTGATTTGCTCCATTCTTATGAAATACTCTTAAAAATTTGTGCTTTTTCGACTGGCCATGTTTTGGATTTATGTGCCTTCAATACTTTGGACTCATTTGTTAAATCTGGCTATGTAAGAAATCATGGAAGTCTTAAATTTTAGAATTGTTGCATGTAATAAGCTGTAATTATGGATAAAAAATTGCTACTTGTTACTTATCAGCAGTGTCGGTTTAAATCTCTGATTTGAGATTCGTGGTTCCACTGGTTTGATGGATCCGAGTTCCTTTAACATTTCTGATTGTTAAATGATGATTGACATTCTATGGCATGTCTTTTGTCACTTGTTGTTATTGGTTATTAATCTTTTTCTTGAGAATCTGTACAGCATGTATATTGACTTCAGATTTTATTGATTTTAAGTTCCTTAAACAATATGATTGTTGATGATCTTGCATTCTGCTGTTTGATGGTGACAGAGCATATTTTTGTTGTTTAATAGTGATTGCTTCTCAATTTTATTATTGCATTTTTAAGTGAACAAGCCACTGAAAGTTTCAATATTATTAATTTTTTTGATAATACATAGCAATGGTATTTCAGTGTTAATAAATAATAGCATAGCTTGCCTTAACTCTTGTGTGAGTGTGAATTGAAAGATAGCATGGTTTTTGGAAGCAATTATAAGAGAATACTATATTTACATAAAAATGCATCTCTTTGGTTTCTGATTTTCATTTTTTCTGTCTCATTTGCAGCTGTCAGAAATCGTAAATCAAGGCCAATTAGTGTCAGATGAAATTATTATGAGCTTGCTGTCTAAGAGACTGGCTGAAGGACAAGCCAAAGGCGAATCAGGTTTCATTCTTGATGGTTTTCCTCGAACAATAAATGTAGTGTAGCTAGGCATGAATAATACTTTGAAACCATGTCAAAGTTGGTCTTCTTTTGATGGTGACTCTGTTGTATAAAAACTTGGTGTTATGATAGTTGGCATATTAATCAGTTATGCATTGAACTACTCATAACATATTTGATTTTGATGCTCATTGTGTGTTTATGTCTTAGTTTGGTTGGGATGATCAAATTTTAATACAAAAATTTAATACTTTAAGAGATATTCTAATAATACTAATGGTGTAAACTTGATGTAATGAAGGCATTTTTTCTTTAACAATAACAGTTGTGGATAATGCAAAAGCTTTAGCTGTTTTAAGCGTTATTTTTTGTTTCAGAATTTTGAGGACTTTGTTGTGGGGAATTTCATCAGCTGTGCTCATGATATTATGGCTGCACGGATAATGCATACGTGGAAATTGGAAAGTGTTCAGGATGTTGATGAGTTCGACGAAAGCTACAGAGACCGAAGAATGCCTAACAAAGGTTGCTTTGAGCTACTTAAGATTTCTTTAGATGGACATATGGAAGTGCTTGTCAAAGAGTTTATAAGGATCAGAGCTAAGATTGATTTAAAATTAGAATTTTTTTAGTTTGTTCTTTTTGATAATGTATAAGTATATTTTTGATACTTATTATACGATGTTTATAAAAATGAATGAGATTTAGATAGTTTTAGTTATATATTTCTGTATTTTAAGTATTTATTAATATATTTATTTAAATTGTCAATAAAAATTGCTCCAACCAATTTTTTTTTAAAAAAACTAAACATTTGCGACTGTTGTGAGGGGTCGCAAGTCCCTTCAAAACCATGTGAATGCTCTTCCTTTGCGACTGTTCCTAACAGTCGCAATAGCCTTTGCGACTGTTGGTGCGACTGTTGGTTGAACAGTCGCAAAATACCCTTTGCGACCTCAATTTCTGTGTCTGTTGGGGTACAGTCGCAAAGGGATATCTGCGACCCTTCTAACAGTCGCAATCCATGATTTCAGAAGTCGCAAAATGACTTTTTTCTTGTAGTGAACCTTGGTCCATCAGCTCTTGAAGACATTTCTTCAATTCTTCACATTTGTCGGGATTAATTATGCAGGCCTCGCAATTGGCGTGCATTTCTTCGAACAAACCAAAGTCGATCAACTTTTCTCGTATGACCGTTATGGGGGTTTTTACATTGATCACCTCTTTGATCGGGCCAATGTTTTCAAGCTCTTCCACTGCGCTCACAGATGGACCCGCATGCCCCGACAATGGATTATTCTTCACGTTTGGGTTTTCCTCCTTGAAGGACAGCAACTTCGGGTTAATGAGATCTTGGACCTTGTACTTGAAAGCTTTACAGCCTTCGATATTGTGCCCCGGGGATCCCGCATGATATTCGCACCTTGCATTTGCATCATACATAGGTGGATATGGTGTGTAATATCCCGCTTAAAAGCATCAGTTAAACGTGTTAGAAACTTCATGAGCAAGCAATGGCAAGGTTGTAATTAAGAGGAGTGGCAAAGTTGTAAATTTGGAGATATTGGCTTTTGGATAAATATGAAATTGTTGAGTTTTCTACTCATTTCTCTCACACTCCAAAATCATAAATTTCTCTCCCTTTTCTCTCCCATTTTCGCCCCACTCACTCACTCATTCATAATCCATCTTTCTTCCTTAAGTCTTGTGATTTAAGCTTCCATCTAGTACTTGTGGAAGTCCTTGCTAGTAAGCCTAGTCTTGGGGAAACTTGGAATCAAGAAGAAGTTGAAGAAGCAAAGCAAGAGATGAGCTAGGGTTTGGAGTTAAAGCTTGGCAAAGGTTGGAATCATGTATAAGGTGAGCTCTTAGAGGGTTTTAGTAACCCACTTTGTTAAGTTTTGAAGTTATAGTATTATGAGCTAATTTGATAGATTTCATGCCTTAATCCCTTGTTGGGTTGTAAATCCATGAATTGGTATGTGATAATTTGTTCATATGTCATAGAAATCCTTTCCCCTAGTTGATTGATGATTGGGTATGTTTGGGTTAGCCTAGGAAGTGAAATTATGAGTGCTGCTGAAGCCAAAATCGTGCTCCGATTTATGGGCATCGTGCTACGATTTTATGTCCTGATTTTCATGAAACTTTCGCATAAAATCGTGCTCCGATATTTGCCCATCGTGCTACGATTTTGACCTCTCTCAGCATTATTTTTCGTGAGCTTTGGCTTGGAAATAGGGAAGGATAAGGAATAGGCATGGCCTTAGGAGATGTATACTCATACTCCTAAGTTGTATAGATGTGTATAGGGCTTGGTAATGGGATTATCTCCTTGAAGTGAAGTCCCTACATTCACTTAAGTATGTGCAAGCTTAGAGCAATGAGAATAAGAGTGATGTTTCAATCATAGTTATAGGCATGTTTATAGTGTTGGCTATCCAACAATTATAGGAGGCTTATGAGAACGATAAGCCAAGGTTATAGATTACAGGTTATAGATTACGGGTTATAGAATTATAGTATTGTTATAGAATCAAAGTAACAGATTATATGTTCATACGTTAAAGTTAAAGAATTAAAGAATTAAAGATTAAAGATATTGGCGTGTTTACACGTTTTATAGTGGCGTGCTTGCACGTTTTACAGTGGCGTGTTCATCAGACTCCGGGTTTCGCCGGATGGGACTTCTCCGAGAGGGTTGTCCACACGTTTTATAGGGAGTCCGGTGTTAGCCTGATATGATAGGAATTTCACCGGTTTATAGGGAGACGTATCTCGGGGTTGCTCCACCCGGGGTGCCCTCCGTAAAATGAACTCAGATAATTGTTTGTTCAACGCTAACAGCTAACATAAAACTGCTATCGAACTGTTCATATGTTTTATGTTTTACAGTTATAGTCAAAGTTACAGTTATAGTTATAGTCACAGGAAAATTCACAGTTATAGTTATAGAAAGTTATCAGAAAGTGATCCTAGGTTTTCCCCTCGATCACTAGGTCATAGACATGGACATGATCACAGTTATGGATTTAGGCTATTATAGTTATAGACATAGGCCGTTAAGGCAATGGTTATAGACAGTTACAACAAAGGTTATAGGCGGCTTAAATTATAGCTACAGGAGGACTTATAGTCATAGGCAGATAAAGACTTGGCGATCCTAGGAAATCCCCGAGATTGCCAAGGTAGGCATGGCGACCCTAGGTTCCCTGTGGTCGCCAAACAGTAGGTTGGGTAGAGCTCACTGAGACATTATGTCTCATCCCATTCCTTCTGGTGCAGGGTTACAGGCATGTCAGAGGTTCGTGATGAAGTTCTTCATAGAGATGCTGGATGGAGTACAGTTGCTCGTTGTGGATCAACTCAGGAGCTTAACGGACATTTGTATAAGTATTGTATAAATATTGGATTATTTGTACAACGAGTAATATGTATTCTTTCATTTGTGATGTATGAGTTTTATTATTGAAAATTTTTAAATGTATCCAGTATCAGTTTAACGCACATGCTAATATACTAGTTAAAGTTAGTATGGGTGTTACAATTGGTATCAGAGCAGGTCGATTCAGACCGTGCCATGGGTCGTTTAAGATTCAATAAAAGTAGCGGAATCATTGGGTTCCAGATGTTGTTCTAAATGTCATGTCTAGTTGAGCCTGATCAACTCAGTCTAGTATATGACAGTTAGGACAAATATCCGAGAGCTGAATGTGACCAAGGAGGTAAGAAGTGTTCAAAGGGTGAAGGTTAAGACGTCAGATTCTAAGACGAAATTTTGCAAAGTGTTTAAGGTCAAAGGATGGTTTCTAACAGTGAAGTAACTGAGCCAGCTAATGGCAAAGTCTCAGAATTATAAGAGGTATTTAAGAGAAGGGTCAAGTACCTTAACTAGTTGGACGCATCCTTGAGCGATGCTTTCTCCGGGGAGATGTGTAGAGTAAAGGATTATAGAATACTCTGAAGAATGAATTGGAATCCTAACGGGAACCGTAATTTGGAAAGTTAAAGTTAAGGGTTGATTAGAGTTTGTAATTCCGGCTGCAGATGCAATGGATTGTGTTACCAAACCCAGCGACTTGGATTAAGGAATGGACAGTTAATTATTGAAAACTCTAGACTTCCAGTGAAGATATAGTGTGTAAGGTGGAAGGACTTGCACACTTAAAATGGACGAGATTTAAATATCTGATAGGTAAGAGACTCATTTATGGATTAAGCGAATTAATGAACAGATGGAACAGGTTACCTTCCTTTATTTTGGGTCATCAAGATACTTGGTATGAGGAACGCGAGTTTAGCAATAAGTGAAGGAAAACCCGGTAAGGGCATGAAGTAAAGGTTGAATTTTATGTTGTCAGATTATAGCAGACCGCTTTCGAGGATTAAACAGGAATTAGCTAAGAACTATTGTGAGACTCTGGCAACAGGAAGAACGTCACTTATATATAAGTTACAGTTAAGGTATGGTAGAAGTTAAGGAGTTCTATATTCTCTTCCGATGGGCTCCTTGCTCACGTATTCGGGTAAGCCGACAAAGATTACACTATGTTGGTATGTGTTAAGATGGTAGAAAATACATACTTTGAATTGTTCGAACCATGAAGAGGACAACGGTCGAGAAGTCAGATGGACTATTATTCAGATAACGAGATTAGAATGGAATTGTGAATACAGTAATAAGTTATAGGAAGGATCCAATGGAAAATGTTAAGTATTGAAGCTTACAGATTTATTAATCGGGTACTCGAAGAGGTGTATCACGTGTTTGAATTTACAGGAGAGCCGGTAAAAGTTGAGTTTTATCCAGACGGATTATTTTCGGAGAAACCCGAGAAGTAACCAAGAGTTATGTTAGAGTTATGTGGACCTAAGTGTCTTGGAAAAGGTTGTGGATGAGAAAATCCCTACGGATAATTACAGGATGAGACTCGATTCATTAATCGATTAAGTATTTGAAAGACAAGAATTTCCGGAAGTCATAGAATGTTTCTAGAAGTTGCCACCAGTAAATAATGTATGAACTTAAGTTGTTTTAATAGGAGCATCATTGGGCTCGTATTCATTGTTAAAGATTGTCTACAGGGTTCGGTGTATTTCGTGGAAGTAAGAATTTTGTTTATGTTCGAAAGGAAACGCAAAGTCAAGCGTCGAGCAATCAGTAAGTTGAACAGGTGGATTAAACCACAAGAGAAATTATAAGATAAGATGGTCATGAGTGGTAACTACAAGTTATAAAGTTAAAAGATTGGCCAAAGAGATTTTAGATGGTAATGGTGGTGTGTTACTTCCATCCCAAGGTTAATTGTTTAAATCAGAGTTGCGCAGTGGAGAGGTAATCCAAATATGAGTTAATAAACAAATCAAAGCTGAAGTTTAGAGAAAAGGATGTTTGTGAAGTCCTTGTCAGAGGAACTACAGAAAAGGTATTCAGAGATTAAATCTCAAGTTACAGAATATGTGTAAGTAATGATGACTTGAACTTATCACCAGTTCTAACAGGGAATTTTAATAGATAAGTCGAGGAATGTATCAAACCCCGAAGCTCATGAGATAAGAGAATCGAAGCAGGTTGATAACTTTAAAGGATGTAATTATAGTACGCGAAGGAGGCCACATTTCATACGGTGAACTAGCTGTTTGGCTCAGTAACTTAAAGTTAACTTGAATAGTAAGTTTAATCAAAGAGGAATTATGCAGTGGCATGAAGTTTTTCCGCATCGTACCCACGTTATGCTAGCATGTTGCATGTAACAGGTTATGATTGGTATTATGTATACTGATCAGGCAGAGTTTATGCTACTTAGATAGTAGTGTAACATATTTTATAGTCGTGTGACATGTATCGGTAACCGTAGTACGCAGTCGGTAATGTTTTAACAGGAAAGTCTTAAGCAGAACAGGTTTGTTGTTATTGAACAAATTTCGGTAGAGGAGTTCAGAAATTTTTGAACTTAATGTTAACAGTTAAAGGAAGGAAATGTTTTACACAGATCAGAAGAGTACTCATAGTTTACAGTAAAGGACTACGTGAATTGAAGTTATGAATTAAAGGATTCAGAGTTTAAGAGTGCTATTTGGAATAGCGAACAGAATAGAGTTTTCTATTCGAAACGGAGAAGGTCCTTGGACAAAATAAGTTATAACGCCAACGGAATGTAACCATAACTTACGTTATGGGATTGTGAATGTTCAAAGAATACAAATATGAATTAAAAGTTAAGAGAGTGACCTTGATTGACGTGGTTTTGTCTTAAGTATATGTTGATTAAGTATGGTGTCCCATTAGTTGAACAATGACGATGCGGCGTACTGTGTACCCGATAGGAGTGTACACGTATTCGATCATGTATAGAAGCGATGTGCTATGGATAATATTATATGATGGTATGTGCGACGGCTTATGTTACACGTCACTTGTACTAAACTTTCATAAGTTGAAATTATTGGTAAAGCAAGTATTAATTCCCATGAGTAAGGAATATCTTGATTGAAGTAAAATTGTCAGAATCATAGAAAGAAGAAAACTCTAAGACCTTTAGCTACGTGTTATCGTTGATTAATTAAATTGGAGCAGGAGTGGCTCATATGATTTCTCGAGCTTTAAAGATTTCCTCAGTGGAAATGCAAACGATGCTTATGATTGTGATGATAGCTACACCAGGATAACAGAAAGAAAGGAACTTGTACCGTAAGTTCAGCCATCACCTTGTATTTGAATCGTGAAAGTACTTGCAATGGACTTTATTTCCGTTTGAGAATGTTTGATATCAGATGCTTTGTAGTGCAAGACTAGTCTATATGAAGAATGATACGAATGTAACAGTAACAGGTCGTCTTGCGAGACGAAAGTTAAAGACAAAAGTTCTTTGAACTGAAAGTAATGTAATAGATACCTCAAAAAGTTGGAATAATTGAGGAAAACAGAATGACTCGACGACTTCAGGTTAATATGGATATGTTGGTTCAGATAACCATACGCCTTAACAGATAATAGTTATGTAATATACGTTAGACCTTTCGGCAGGAAAGAGATCGCTACATGTTTTGAGTTACAGGAATGGAAATCATGGCTAAAGAACAAGTTTTAACCAGTATAGTCCAATCGGGGTGCGTGATTAATCCACATGTCAGGCCCTGGAGTTGCCATGAAGTTCCAACAAGCTTAAAGGATTGGAAATTTTTCGTGGTAGAGAAAGAGGTAGAAAGGATTTACCTTTACAGGATCTCATAAGGATTATCTAAATTTCGAGGACGAAATTTCTTTTAAGGGGGGTAGAGTGTAATATCCCGCTCAAAAGCATCAGTTAAACGTGTTAGAAACTTCATGAGCAAGCAATGGCAAGGTTGTAATTAAGAGGAGTGGCAAAGTTGTAAATTTGGAGATATTGGCTTTTGGATAAATATGAAATTGTTGAGTTTTCTACTCATTTCTCTCACACTCCAAAATCATAAATTTCTCTCCCTTTTCTCTCCCATTTTCGCCCCACTCACTCACTCATTCATAATCCATCTTTCTTCCTTAAGTCTTGTGATTTAAGCTTCCATCTAGTACTTGTGGAAGTCCTTGCTAGTAAGCCTAGTCTTGGGGAAACTTGGAATCAAGAAGAAGTTGAAGAAGCAAAGCAAGAGATGAGCTAGGGTTTGGAGTTAAAGCTTGGCAAAGGTTGGAATCATGTATAAGGTGAGCTCTTAGAGGGTTTTAGTAACCCACTTTGTTAAGTTTTGAAGTTATAGTATTATGAGCTAATTTGATAGATTTCATGCCTTAATCCCTTGTTGGGTTGTAAATCCATGAATTGGTATGTGATAATTTGTTCATATGTCATAGAAATCCTTTCCCCTAGTTGATTGATGATTGGGTATGTTTGGGTTAGCCTAGGAAGTGAAATTATGAGTGCTGCTGAAGCCAAAATCGTGCTCCGATTTATGGGCATCGTGCTACGATTTTATGTCCTGATTTTCATGAAACTTTCGCATAAAATCGTGCTCCGATATTTGCCCATCGTGCTACGATTTTGACCTCTCTCAGCATTATTTTTCGTGAGCTTTGGCTTGGAAATAGGGAAGGATAAGGAATAGGCATGGCCTTAGGAGATGTATACTCATACTCCTAAGTTGTATAGATGTGTATAGGGCTTGGTAATGGGATTATCTCCTTGAAGTGAAGTCCCTACATTCACTTAAGTATGTGCAAGCTTAGAGCAATGAGAATAAGAGTGATGTTTCAATCATAGTTATAGGCATGTTTATAGTGTTGGCTATCCAACAATTATAGGAGGCTTATGAGAACGATAAGCCAAGGTTATAGATTACAGGTTATAGATTACGGGTTATAGAATTATAGTATTGTTATAGAATCAAAGTAACAGATTATATGTTCATACGTTAAAGTTAAAGAATTAAAGAATTAAAGATTAAAGATATTGGCGTGTTTACACGTTTTATAGTGGCGTGCTTGCACGTTTTACAGTGGCGTGTTCATCAGACTCCGGGTTTCGCCGGATGGGACTTCTCCGAGAGGGTTGTCCACACGTTTTATAGGGAGTCCGGTGTTAGCCTGATATGATAGGAATTTCACCGGTTTATAGGGAGACGTATCTCGGGGTTGCTCCACCCGGGGTGCCCTCCGTAAAATGAACTCAGATAATTGTTTGTTCAACGCTAACAGCTAACATAAAACTGCTATCGAACTGTTCATATGTTTTATGTTTTACAGTTATAGTCAAAGTTACAGTTATAGTTATAGTCACAGGAAAATTCACAGTTATAGTTATAGAAAGTTATCAGAAAGTGATCCTAGGTTTTCCCCTCGATCACTAGGTCATAGACATGGACATGATCACAGTTATGGATTTAGGCTATTATAGTTATAGACATAGGCCGTTAAGGCAATGGTTATAGACAGTTACAACAAAGGTTATAGGCGGCTTAAATTATAGCTACAGGAGGACTTATAGTCATAGGCAGATAAAGACTTGGCGATCCTAGGAAATCCCCGAGATTGCCAAGGTAGGCATGGCGACCCTAGGTTCCCTGTGGTCGCCAAACAGTAGGTTGGGTAGAGCTCACTGAGACATTATGTCTCATCCCATTCCTTCTGGTGCAGGGTTACAGGCATGTCAGAGGTTCGTGATGAAGTTCTTCATAGAGATGCTGGATGGAGTACAGTTGCTCGTTGTGGATCAACTCAGGAGCTTAACGGACATTTGTATAAGTATTGTATAAATATTGGATTATTTGTACAACGAGTAATATGTATTCTTTCATTTGTGATGTATGAGTTTTATTATTGAAAATTTTTAAATGTATCCAGTATCAGTTTAACGCACATGCTAATATACTAGTTAAAGTTAGTATGGGTGTTACATGGTGGCAACAAAGGTTGTAGTGGCCTTGGCTCGACCATCCGCTTTTGGATTAAGTACGGCAAGATTTGACCGTAAGGCATGGGCATGGGATCAAACTGCACGTTTTTATAGTTATTCCTTGGGCCCGTTTGATTCCTTAGTCGGTACACCTCGTTGTTGCTGCTGATTTTGTTGAGGCAATACTGCCGGTTGTTGAGGTGGAGTCGTGGGGCTTACTTGGTATGGGTACTGCCCCTGAGTTGCTGCTGCTGCCACATAAGGATAATGGTAGCGAGGCATCTCAGTTGAGGGTGCACGAGATGGCCCTACCAAAACAGCGTTCGTCTCCCCTTCTTTTTTCTTATGAAGATTACTGGTGGGTCTTTTGGCTCCACTTTGAGCATCAGGAGGGCATTGAATCTTTCCCCTCTTCACTCCATCTTCTATTCGTTCACCAATTATGACTAGATCAGAGAAGCCTGATGATGTGCTTCCAATCATTTTATCATAATATGGGCCTTGTAGTGTGCCCATGAAGGTGTCAACCAGCTCTCTTTCCAATAGCGGTGGCTGCACACGAGATGCTAATTCCCTCCATCTTTGAGCGTATTCTTTGAAGGACTCGTTACTCCTTTGGACAAGGTTTTGTAACTGCATCCTATTAGGAGCCATATCCAAATTATACTTGTATTGCTTCAAAAAAGCATCGGCCAAGTCTTTCCAAGTTTGGACATGGGTACGCTCCAATTGCATATACCAATCCAACGATGCTCCGCTCAAACTGTCTTGGAACACATGGATCATGAGTTTCTCGTTTGTAGCGTAGGCCGCCATCTTCCTACAAAACATCCGTAAATGGTTTCTAGGGCATTGAATACCTTTGTACCTCTCAAAGTCTGGTACTTTGAACTTCGGAGGGATAACCACATCGGGTACCAAACACATATCCAAGGCATTGTACCCATACGAGCCGAATCCTTCGATAGCCTTTAACCTCTCTTCCAAAACACGATACATTTGAGTGGAATCGTTGTCTTGGTGGGTATTGCTGGGTGCAGTATGCCTAAGCTGAGTGTCTTCCACATTATGAGAAACATTCTCATGTTGAGTGGTGGAATTCCCTGGGGGACGATGCTCTTCATTCCTAACCGGAATGGTAAGCTGTGGTTGAGGAGGTGGAACAAGGCTATCACTTTCGGGTGGGTATAACCTTGAGGAAGACCGTACGGGGGCCATGTTACATTGGCCGTATCCACAGTTGGACGAGGGTTGTTTTCCCGGGTGGACAGAGCTTGCATTAACTCTAACATTTGATCCATTTTCTCTTTCATTGCATCAACCTCTCCTCTCAAAGCAGTCTGATTTTGTTCCAAGCTATCCATGATTCTTTGATGGTTAGCGCGCGTCCCGTATGAGTGTTGGAGATCAGGCTCTTGGGCCGATGGCTTCTTGGGTTTTCTGGCTATGATTGATTTCTTTCAAACTGTTTTGGGGAAAATGATATGAGTGTTTTTTCTTTTATTAAGAAAAATGTATGAAAATGCATGTAAATGCATGTATGCGATGTATATGAAAAACATGCGTTTTTTTTTTTCATTTTGCTTTGCGAGGAAATTAAAGGCGCGCAGTTAATATAAGCAATTAGAAATATTAAAAGCCGGGAAATTAATATTGCTTCAAAAATTATTATTTGATTGAATAACATTTTGATTACAAGGCGTAATTAATGCTAATACAATTCAAACAGCCCCTCTTTTTTCAGCTTTGTCTATTTCTTCCCTATAGAAGTCCACTGTGTCTTTGCAGAACTTCATGAATTTCTGGATCTTCTTAGGGATGACAAAATAAGGCATGACCATCTCGGCTTTTGCTAGCTTCTTCGGAAGTTGGGCAATGACCATATTTGAGAACGCGACCAATTTTGTGAAGTCTTCACTTAATCGGACGGCATCTTGCCACAAAAACTCAATCACCTCCTTGCGCTGAGCTAGCTTAGTGTTTGCACTTCTAATCTCATCATGTAGTTGTGCAATATGGTCCCCGTGCTCTCTCGCAATCTGGTCGAAATATTCTTCATATTTCCTGATATTGGCCTCGAGATGATTGCACTTAAGCTTCCCTTGAAGAGAAAGGTTCTCATATTTTTGCCTTTGGACGCGTTCGGTTTGTAGCCGCTCTTTGTACTCTTTGACGACCTCTTGGAGTTGTTGGTTTTTCTCTTGATATTTCAACCTCCATTTCCTTTGAGCTTCAATGGATAACTCCCCCGAACTTTTTCAACTCTTGGTTGGAATGCAAGACTTTCTCCAACACTTCGTCCTTGGCTATGAGATTAGCGTCGGCACTGACCAAACCTCCCCCGATCCATTCTCTTTTCCCCTCGGAGATTCTCAACCTTTTTCTACACCCTTGGAGAGATTTTGTTGTTTCCTCTTGACCTCTTTTTGCTCTAGCAATCTCTCCCAAAGCTTGATGGTGCTTTGATTCTAACTCCTCATTTTTGCTTCGGAGTTCTTGAATCTTGGCTTTAAGCTCTTCCGCTTCTTTAATGGGAATGGTTATGATTGGCTTATGTGAGAGAGGTTTTGGAGGGCATACAACCGCAAAGGGTAGCTTGATTATTTTGACTCTTTCTTTCACCCATTGAGTGTAGGGAGGTTTGGCAACACAATTCCTTTTGCCAACCTTTCTCTTGTGTATTTGACTCCACACTCTTTGGATCTCTTCTAGCAATGATGAGTCTTTATCTCCTTTCTTTAGGAAGAAAGCTTCCAACAAGAGATCATCGGGTTTGTCCTCCATTGGATAACCTAACTGGCGGAGAGAGAGGACCGGGTTATAGTTGATGCATCCCCTAGTACCTATGATGGGCACATTAGGGAATTCACCGCAGCTAAGAATGACTTCCGGATACTCCAAATCTCGATAATACCAATGGATATCTCCCTCGGTTAGAGCCATCATCCTTTGTGACCACTTGAGTTTCTCTCGGTTTTCCACAAAATCCCGATTTCTTGGCATGTGGGACAATAACCATATTTGCACTAACGGAGTACAACAAGAAATCGTGCCTCCTCTCCCTTTTTCATGCCTAGCATAGAGAGAGTGATAGAAATCGGCTAAAAGTGTGGGAACCGGATTCTTAGTCAAGAATACCCCTATAGCCGGAAAATCTATGAAGTCCTCCATGTTAGGGAACAAAACTAATCCATATATCAAGAGAGCTAGGATTGCATTGAACGCTTTCCCATCTTTGTTAGCCAACAAGTCTCGAGCCTTAGCCTCCAAAAACCTCCTTGTGAATCCCTTAGTGCTTCCTCTAGTTTCCAAATGTGGTGCTATCTCTTGGACACTAAGGTGTAAAGATTCGGCGATGACTTCTAAAATAGGGTCTTCTCTCTAGCCGAGGTAAATCCCATGATCCTTCAAACTACATCCCAAAATCTTCTCGAATTCTTCTAAGGTTGGAGCTAACTGGAAGTCCTGGAAGGTGAAGCACCGGAGAGGTGGGTCATAAAATTGAGCCAATGTGGTCAAAGCCATTGAATCTACCTTCACGTGTAGGAGGTCAAGTATCAATTCATAGCTCATTTGGAAGTTACTCTTGTTGATCAAAGAGAACTGATTACTCAAAACTAGTAGGCTTTCTATTTTGGGAGCCTTGACCTTGAAAGCAAGCGTGTTTCTCTTTTCGGAAGCCATATTTCTTTTGCTAATTACTGGTTGCCTTTTTAATTCCCTATAAAGCAAAAGGTATATGCAAAAATTATTTTCATGAATGCAAATGTTATGATATGCAAGGTGTGTGATATAGGAACGTTCAAAACTTCCCCCCACTCTCACATGTAGGTTCTAGAGATTTTCTAAAAGGTCCCTAGAGTCACGGATCCCACAGGGAAATATTGCCGTCAATTGCAAACTACTCGCAAGACCTCAATAAATTCCAAGTGAAATCTACTCTAGGCGGGGTATTCGCATCATCCCTACAAGACATACGTCAAGAGGGCCTCCGCTACACAACCACCATCTTATCTTAATTTTCTCTCAAAGCTCGGGTATAGAGCTTCACATATTCGCCATTAACCCGAACATGTGACAACCCACAGTGGACATATCCATATGAACATGAAGCATAATGAAGCACATAAATATAGAGCAAAAGAAGAAAAGCAAGATAAAGACAATAAAACAAAAGCATGCAAGCAAAAACAAAAAACACTTAGCCTAAAAGTTAACTAGGATAGGCTTGACTCGCCACTGAGTGTCCCCAGCGGAGTCGCCAGCTGTGCGCTCTCTAAAAAAACGCAACCTCGAGCGTAACAAGACGCTCCGAAAGAAATGCGGAGTCGCCACCAAAGTTTTTATTCGTAAAGGGAAACATTGATAAAACCCTTGGCGATGTGGAAAGGAATGGTCATCGCAACCATTATCGGGTTCGGGAGTCGATTATGCAAGGGGAAGGTATTAGCACCCCTCACATCTGTTGTACTCAACGGGAACCTCCTAGTTAGTTAAGGCTAAAGTGTTTTTAAAGTTTTCTTGTTATGCTTAAATATATAAAGGGAATAAAGAAAAAGGGGAAAACGATATTTTTTATTATTGTGCTTGACAAGAACGGGGTCTTGCTCCTACGTATCTCCTGGTGCGATGGAGAATTCAAAGCTACGTAGTTCTTTGGTAGAAAACGTTTGTTTGTTGGTTGTTTTTAAAGAACGATGTTTTGATCGTATTCTTGCGATTAAACGTAGCTTGTATGCTCGCGCGTGGGAGACTTAAGCGTTTGTTTGTATCGCGTTTGAATAGATAAAACATGTTCGTTTGTGAAAAAGGTTTGAATTGACCACGGGGGGCCAAAAATAGTTTGAATTGATCACGGGGGATCAAAAAAAGGTTCAATTGATCACGGGGGATCAAAGATAAACTCAATTGACTACGGGGAGTCAAGAATAAGTTCAAATGGTCACGGGGGACCAAGAATAGGTTCAATTGGTCACGGGGGACCAAGAATAGGTTCAATTGGTCACGGGGGACCAAGAAAAGGTTCAATTGACTACGGGGAGTCAAGAATAGGTTCAATTGACTACGGGGAGTCAAGAAAAGGTTCAATTGACTACGGGGAGTTAAGAATAGGTTCAATTGACTACGGGGAGTCAAGAAAAGGTTCAATTGACTACGGCGAGTCAAGAATAGGTTCAATTGGTCACGGGGGACCAAGAATAGGTTCAATTGGTCACGGGGGACCAAGAATAGGTTCAATTGACTACGGGGAGTCAAGAAAAGGTTCAATTGTGTTGGATTTGTTTATGTTTTGTATTTGAAAATAGAATGACGATTTTCCGAACAACGAGACATACGTCAAGTATTCGTGCAACCGGGGAATGGAGAGACATACGTCAAACCATTCCTTTTTCATTCAAGTTTATTGTTGAAACTAAAATGTAATTTTTGGTTAAGTTTGAAAAGAATGACGATTGTCCAAACAACGAGACATACGTCAAGTGTTTGTTCAATCGGGGAATGGAAAGACATACGTCAAACCACTCCTTTTTCATTCAAGTTTGTTGTTAAAATTTAAGAAATCCCAAATAAGAGCAAAAACACTTGGTTAAAAACTTAAAAACAAGTTTGTTACTCGAATTATGTTAAAACTTATGAACAAGTTTGTTGTTCAAGTGTAATGTTGGAACTTATGAACAAGCTTGTTGTTCAAGTTTGAAAAAATGAACAAGTTTGTTGTTCAAGTTATTGAAAAATGAACAAGTTTATTGTTCAAGTTTGTTGGAACTTAAGAACAAGTTTATTGTTCAAGTTGAAATTATGAACAAGTTTGTTGTTCATGTTATTGTTAAATGAACAAGTTTATTGTTCAAGTATGTTGGAACTTAAGAACAAGTTTATTGTTCAAGTTGAAATTATGAACAAGTTTGTTGTTCAAGTTATTGTTGGAACTTATGAAATTCCAAATATATGCAAAAACTCTTGTTATGTTTTGAACAAAAATGAGTTTTAATCCTTTCAAAAAGAAGTTCAAAAGAAAAGACAAGTTCTGAACCTTAAAAATGCCCAGAAAACTGCTTTTGAACCTTAAAAAATTGCCCAGAAAAAAATGCTTCAGAAGCTGAACAGTGCTTCTGAAGCACTGTTCAGACTCTGAGGTTCAGAAGAACTGTTCAGACGTTGACTTTTTGTTGACCCTCAGACTCACTGTTCATCAGACGCACTGTTCAGACGTTGACTTTTGTTGACCATCAGACGCACTGTTCAGACGTTGAATTTTGTTGACCCTCAGACTTTGAACTTCAGAAGCACTGTTCAGACTCTGAAGTTTAGGGTCTGAAGTACTATTCAGAAGCTGCTTCTGAACTACTGTTCAGAAGCTGCTTCTGAACTGATTTTCAGAACCTTAAAGGGTGAAAAACTTTCGAATTCAGTTAGAAAAAGAAGTAAACCACTTCTGTTTTAGTGTTTTTGCAAACTTTGGGATTTCTTTGAGGTTTTTAAAAGATGTTTTCAGTTCAAAATGAGTTAAAAACCACTAATAATGCAGAAAACTAATGCTGAATCAACAGGAACCACTGAACAAATGCAAACAGAATGCAAATGCAAGATAAAGAGTTTAAAATGACTTACAAATTCCTAGCCAAGACGTGGGATGCAAGAAACTGAAGGTGGCTTTGGAAAATTGAAATTTTTGAATGTGGAAGTGATGCAGAATAAGAACAGCAATAGCAGATGATGTTTTGTTGTTATTCTTCACTTTGGGTATGATATGTGGAAGTTTGATGGCTGGTTTTGAATGCTTGATTGATTTGTGATTGTTAGTGATGAAAGAAAGAGAAAACAGAGCTTCTGGTTTTCAAAGGGTGTTGGGAATTTTGGCTATTCCTTCTGGTTTTGAGTTGCTCTAAATTTCTCTAAAACAACTGCTGAATTGCTCTAGATCAGATTTGAATTGGGTTAAACAAACTGGGTTGAAACTATCTGAATAATTGTGTGTTAAAACTGCTTCTGAATTGTGTTTAAACAAAAGCTCTCTGTTTTTCTCTCAACAATTGCTCTTCAAACTGTCTGAATTTGTGTTAAAAATTAACTCTCTTTAATCCTTCAGCATTGGGTTGCTTAAATAGGCAAATTGAGATCAATTGTAATCATGACAAATCCCCTAAAACAGGCTGTTTTTGTGGGCTATGACCATGACTTTGGCTAGCATTTAATGCAAAAGGAAGGAGGTGACCTTGCCTTGTGATCATGGTGAAGACTTTGGCTAAATTCAGAACCCAATGATGCTGATTTTGACAGGAATTGATGTAAACATGAAAAAACAGGGTGCAGGTTGCAACTTGTGATGCCCTTTGGGATTGATCTTTGAAAATTTGAGAAGACAAAAAGGAAGAGTAGTGTGTTGTTTGTGCAGAGCTTTGAGAGAAACAATGGAAAACGTGTGCTGTACACAGAAGAAAGAAGAAATGCTGGAACAGGGTCAGCAGTTTTCAGAACTGGGCAAGCTGTTTCAGAAACAAGGGTAGCAGTTTTGCAGCTATCCTTGACTGGTTTTGATAAAGGAGAAGAGGGGAAATGGCAATGGCTTGCTGGAAAGTGCAGGTCAGGGCGCAAGAAAATTTGGGGGAGAAGAAGTGCTGCCCAGGGGCAGCCACTTGCTTCTGAAAGCATGTGTTGGGCACGTGCTTGGCTTGGCTTCTTTTCCTTCTTTCTTCTGTGTCTGAAGGAACGTGCTGGGCACGTGTTCCTTTTCTTTCTTTCTTCTTTCCTTTTGTTTCTGAACAGGTGTGCTGGGCACGTGCCCAGCCTTTGTTCTTTTTTTTTCTTTCCCTTTTATTTTTGAATGTTTTGTTTCTCTTTGTTGTTGTTTTTTTTTTTAAAATAAACTTAAAACAAATAATAGTAAAAGTAATAATAATAATAATAGTAATAATGAAATAATAAAAATGAATAATAATAATAATAATAATAATAATAATAATAATAATAATAATAATAATAATAATAATAATAATAAAAGTAAAAGAAAGATAATAAATAATAATAAACTTTTTTATTATTATTTATTATTTATTAAAAAGGAAAATAAAGTTTGACTCCCTCTTTTTTTGTTGACTTTATTTTTTTTTAAAAAAGGCTTGGACAAAATTAGGGTACAACACACTGCGTGCCAGAATTTCAATTTGAAATGAATTGAATTGAATTATGATTTGGTTTATGAACTTATTAGACGATTAATAAAGATGATTTGATTAATGAAGTATGCTTCATGACGTAGAATGATGTGTTAAGAGTACACGATGAGGTGATGTGATTATGTAATAGTGTGATTACATTTTGATATGATTAATGAGATGAGTTGATTATATTAGAAATACTATGATAACGATGATTCATTGACGTGATTAAATGTTAATGTGGTGATGAGATGATTTGATGATGTGTGGATGTATTGATTTGACGATGCATTGGTGTGTTGATGTGTTGATATATTATATGATGAAGTGATTATATAACTATGAACTATATGGTGTTGTGCATTGTTGAGTCTATACTTGGTATCCATGCATCATGGTCAGTCCAATCTTGATAGTAATATACCTCTGACTATCCAAACAATCATGACGCCGTGGGATCACTCAGTAACATAACTCTGATATCCAAAACTTGATACCACATGCATATAGACTCGAGTTAGGCGCATTGCATACATCATTATGAGTCTATGTGGAAGATGTTTAATTTGACTATATGTGATTATGTGATGATGTGCTATTCGAAAGTGTGAAACATAACTATGTGTTATGTGGAAATGTGTTTACGTAAATCTGCGATGTTGAATGACGAGCTTTCTTTACTAATGCACAAACGATGTATGTCTTGATGTCTTTAATTGGCTTGGATGTGGGTAATTATTTATGAGATGTTAGTTGAGACTTGTTATCCTTGGGACATGATTATATGAACGTGTGAATATGTTGTTTATGATATGTTGCTTATTCATGATGAATATATGTTTAATGTATAGTTGACATGTTTGTTTATCCTTTAACTATACATGCGTTCATATTTTTCCACGTGTTGAATATTTTCTCAACCTTTTGTGGGTTTCCGCCTATGCCACTTGTGGTGTAGACTTGCAGGTTGAGGAAGAGTAGTTGATGTGAATTTTCCGAGGATGGATTTGGAGCCAACTCGTCCTTTATCACATTTGCTTTGGAGTCTAGCATACTATTGCTATGATTAGAACTGTTGGGGTGTTTTTATCTATGTTATCAGATTATGTTTTATGAACCTTGAGTTCATTTGAGGATGTATTATTTCTGAGATATGATTTATATGACTTATGTTGTTGAGATTATTTCCGTTGTGACTTTATATATATGGAGTTGGATTTTGTTGCCCTCCAAGATTATTTCCTGTCCAAACGATGCTCATCCACCCCTCCATTCTTATTTTGTTGCCCCTGCATAGCCGCATTCGCATGAGACAATGCTTGAGCCATCGCGGTCATCACATTCGCAATCGCATCATCATTCCTTCCAGCCATCTCGTACTATACACATGAACCACCTTGTTAGAAAGAACAAACATCGACAGTATTCATATACATGTCGCATACAACAGAATAAAACAAAAGTTTTGGCCTAACAGGACCGACCTGCTTACCAACTTTATAACACCCTTAAACCCCGCATAATATTTTTGAATAAAAATGCCAAAAATAATAAAGCATGCAAAGGTGTTACTCTTCATCATCAAACAGAATCCAAACTCCAACATATAATATCAAGTCGCAGCGTAAAACAAGTCTCAACATATAAACTCATACGTCATATCTCTAAATAAATACGTCGACAAGATAACTCAAAGGTTCTATAAACAAGTTTAGAAGGACATAAAAATAAACCCCAACAGTCCTAATCAGAGCAATATTAGGCTAGACTCCAAAAGAAAGTGGTAAAGAACGAGTAGGCCCCAAATCCATCCTCGGAAAACTCACGGCAACTAGGCTTCCTCTTCCTGCAAGTCTACACCACAAGGGCGTTGGCAGAAATCCACAAGAAAGGATGAGAAATATTCAACACATGGAAAGAATATGAACGCATGTATAGCTTCAAGGTAATTCAACACATCAAGTATGCATATATTCAACATAATCCGGCAAAAGTCACATGCTTTCTCATCCATATATACATATAGGTACAACGAATTGCAAGTCATCATCACAAGTGTAACACCCTAACCCTTAATCGCCAATTATTAACTTTAATAAAAAAAAACGTTAAGGACCTAGGAAGTTACAACATAATGAAAACTCATTTTCATAAAACATCAACAAATCAAAATATATTTGATTCACATACAGCAGCGGAAAAATAACAAACAGCTTATAACCAAGCATGCATATGATATACAAAAATATATACATAAGATTTTCAAAAGGGGCAAATCTACAACAGAGACCATTGCCAAATTTATACATACACGTTCAGATACCCAAAGTAGTGTTACAACTATCAGAGCCCTAGACTCTAACTAGGATACAACACCTAGTACCAAAAATGTAAGGATAGCTAAGCTATGCCCTCACCACTACGCAGCTTCTAAACAGCAAAAACTACTCCTCGACGATAGCCTCGTCAACCTGATATTCTGGATCCCCAAAGATCCAGCAAATAACACATAACAGAGAGTGTTAGTATCACAACCAATAAATATGTATAAATAACACATAATTATACATAATCAAAACACAAACACATAATTGACAAAGCACAACACTCATCAATAATAATTATCACTTAACAGCCATTATGCACACAAAATTTCCAAATGAACACTAATGTCACAAAGGATGCATGCCTCAAATGCATTCTCTAATGCATGTGGTACCAAATCATTTTGGATAAACTTATATCCTTATCAAGCACTCTTGATAACCAAGCACTTTTGGATTTCATATACCAAGCACTCTTGATATCATACAATCATGAAATGCATGATGATTCACTTAGCAAATATATGATACTTACTAACACAACTAATTATCAGCACTCTGATAATTATCACAACAACAACAACAAACACAACCACTAAATTATCAGCACTCTGATAATTATCATAACGTCAACAACAACAAACACAACTACTAGGCTCTCATGGCCAAATCATAAGCCACAACATGTATATACTCAACCATGTTCAACAATCTCAAACTTTACTTGAACAATTACTCTTTAGGAAGCATTAAGAATAAGTTAAAATGGTGGGCAAGGTTTCCAAAATATATTATGAGAATGCAGTAGCAAAAAGCCATCCCCGCGCGTACCAGGTCCTCCAGAACAACTCAACGAAGTTGGACTGTCCAGGGCTGGTCGCTACAAGCGAGCCCTTGGTCGCTACAAGCGCCCCTGGTCGCTACAAGCGCCAGTGCGGTCGCTACAAGCGCGGATAGGCAGGGAATTATCCTGCCTGGTCGCTACAAGCGACGGTCCGTCGCTACAGCGACCATATCAGTATAAAATCATGTAAAAATGTGATTTTCCACCATTTTAGCCCATTCAAGGTTACCCAAACTTCCAGGACTTGTTAAAAACAATTTTCCATCATAAAACATCATTTAAAAACAATCACAAGCAAGGATTACATCTAGCAAAGAAATTAGGGTTAAAACACTAACTTTCCATAACTTTTCCTTTGAATTCAAAACACTATAACTTCAGCTAAACATGCTAGCAACATCACTTAGCATCAAATAAGCATAACATGATTCATTAGCAACTTTAATCATAAAGATTTTCCATCAAAACCTAGATAAAGTGAAAGGAGAAGTTTGGGATGGAGAAATAGACATTCTCCCCTTCTCAAAATCACTTATGAATAAGAAATACTACCTCTCTTACCTAGCAAACTCAAGCTTTCTCTTGCTCTCTTGCTCTTGCCCTAGCTTCCTCTTGCTTTCTCCTTCTCTTCAAGTTCCAAGTTTTCTCCACAAAGACAATGAATAGTGATATTCAAAGTCTTTGTGATAATCTTATAACTCAAGCAAAGCAATCTTGGCCATCCATTCCTTACTAACTCTCAAGGACCAATCCTAGCCTTTCAATCCAATTCAAGCTCACTAAATCTCATCCACTTGATCATTACTACTCATAAACTCAAAAGCCCAATACTATTTACGCCCTAGGCCCAAAACTCTAAAAACTCGATTACGAACTTATCCTCGCGCCAAATAATTATTTCTCGATTACGAGAAAATATTTTTAAATGCAAACCCATAAAATAAAATATATAAAAATATAACATACGAAAATAGGGTCGTTACAACTCTACCCCCCTAAAAATTTTCGCCCTCGAAAATACCTGAAAACAACTCTGGATAGGAGTCCCGCATCTTGCTCTCGAGCTCCCACGTCGCATATTCACCGGCTGGGCCTCCCCAAACGACTTTCACCGATGAAATCTCTTTGTTCCTGAGCCTCTTCATCTCTTGTCCTTCAATCCTTAAGGGTACCGTTGCAACCGTTAAATTCTCTCTCACTTGTATCTCGTCCGACTCAATCACATGTGACGGATCCGATACGTATTTCCTTAATTGAGACACGTGAAAAACGTCATGTAGATTTGACAACGACGGCGGTAACGCAATCCTATACGCCACCTTCCCAATCCTCTTTAAAATCTGATACGGACCAATGAACCTCGATGCTAACTTCTTCGATTTCAAAGCCCGTCCAATACCCGTAGTCGATGTAACTCTTAGAAACACATGATCTCCTTCTTGAAATTCTATATCCTTTCTTCTCTTGTCGGCATAGCTTTTCTGGCGACTCTGCGACGCTCTCATCTTTTCTTGGATCATCTTGATCTTCTCGGTCGTTTGTTGCACAATCTCAGGTCCAAGTACCACACTTTCTCCCGATTCAAACCAACACAAAGGTGTTCTACATCTTCTCCCATACAACGCTTCAAAAGGTGCCATACCAATGCTCGAATGAAAACTATTGTTATACGTAAACTCAATCAATGGTAAGCAAGCTTCCCAACTCACCCCTTGTTCCAAAATGCACGATCTCAATAAATCCTCCAATGATTGAATCGTCCTCTCTGACTGACCATCCGTCTGTGGGTGATAAGCAGAACTCATCCGCAACTTAGTTCCCAACGCCTCTTGCAAACTCTCCCAAAACCTTGAAGTAAAACGGGGATCTCGATCTGATACGATACTCGACGGAATTCCATGCAATCTCACGATTTGCTCAACATAAATCTCAGCCAACTTCGGTACTAGTGTAACACCCTAACCCTTAACCGCCGATTATTAACTTTAATAAAGAAAACGTTAAGGACATAGGAAGTTACAACATGATGAAAACTCATTTTCATAAACATCAACAGAAATCAAAATATATTTGATTCACAAACAGCAGCGGAAAAATAACAAACAATTGCTTATAACCAAGCACTGCATATATTACACAAAAATATATACATAAGATTTTCAAAAGAGGCAATTCAACAACAGAGACTATTGCCAAATCTATACACAAACGTTCATATACCCAAAATAGTGTTACAAATATCAGAGCCCTAGACTCTAACTAGGATATAACACCTAGTACCAAAAATGTAAGGATAGCTAAGCTATGCCCTCACCACTACAAAAGCTCCTAGACAGCAAAGGGCTATTCCTCAACGATAGCCTCGCCAACCTGATAATCTGGATCCCCAAAGATCCAGCAGATAACACAAAACAGAGAGTGTTAGTATCACAACCAATAAACATGTATAAATAACACATTATTATACATAATCATAACACAACACGTAATTGACAATGCACAAACTCATCAATGACAATTACCACTTAACAACCATTATGCACACATAATGTCACAAATAAACACTAATGTCACAAAGGATGCATGCCTCAAATGCATTCACTAATGCATGTGGTACCAAATCATTTTGGATAAACTTATATCCTTATCAAGCACTCTTGATAATATCAAGCACTCTTGATAACCAAGCACTCTTGGATTTCTTATCCGCACACGGATATCATACAATCATGAAATGCATGATGATTCACTTAGTAAATATATGATACTTACTAATACAACTAATTATCAGCACTCTGATAATTATCACAACAACATCAACAAACACAACACTAAATTATCAGCACTCTGATAATTATCACAACAACAACAACAAACACAAACACTAGGCGCTCATGGCCACATCATAATATACGACATGTATATGCTCAACCATGTTCAACAATCTCAAACACATAAGGGCTTCAAAGGAAAACCCACACACTTTGGATAACTTATCCATTTCAAACATATATATCACATATGCACACAAAAACCACTATGTTAGGGTTTACTCAACCTTTCTTGAATAAATAATCTTTAGGAAGTATTAAGAATGAGTTAAAATGGTGGGCAAGGTTTCCAAAACATATTATAAAAATGTAATAGCAAAAAGCCATCCCCGCGCGCACCAGGACCTCCAGAACAACTCAACGAAGTTGGCCTGTTCAGGGTTGGTCGCTACAAGCGAGCCTTTGGTCGCTACAAGCGAGCCTGGTCGCTACAAGCGCCAGTGTGGTCGCTACAAGCGCAGATAGGCAGGGAATTATCCTGTCTGGTCGCTACAAGCGACGCCTGGTCGCTACAAGCGACCGTATCAGTACACAGTCATGTAAAAATGTGATTTTTCCACCATTTTAGCCCATTCAAGGTTACCCAACTTCCAGAACATGTTAAAAACAACTTTCCATCATAAAACATCCTTTAAAAACAACCACAAGCAAGGATTGCATCTAGCATAGAAATTAGGGTTTTAAAACACTAAACTTTTCATAACTTTTCTTATGAATTCACAACACAATAACTTCAACAAAACATGCTAGCAACATCACTTAGCATTCAAGCAAGCAAAACATAATCATTAACAACTTTAAAACCATAAAAACTTCCTAACAAAACCTAGACAAAGTGAAGGAGAAGTTTGGGATGGAGAAATAGACATTCTCCCCTTCTCTTAATCACTTATGATCAAGTAATACTAACTCTCTTACCTTGAAATCAAAGTTCTCTAGCAACTCAAGCTTCCAATCACTTGCCCTAGGTTTCTCTTACTCTTCTCCTTCTCTTCTTCCACGTTTTCTTTCACAAAAGAAGATGAATGGCACTATTCATCCTTACAAAATATCTTATATCCCTAGCAAATGATCCTAGCCATCCATTTCCTTACTAACTATCATGGACCAATCCTAGCCATACAATCTAACAAGGCTTACTACATTCATTTGCACATGATCATTACTAATACTCATAAACTAAAGCCCAACACTATTCACCCTCTTGGCCCAAAACCTTAAAAACTCGAATACAACTTATCTTCGCGCTAAATAATTATTCCTCGATTACTAGAAAATATATTTATAAATGCAAATCCATAAGATAAAATATATAAAAATATAATATACGAAAATAGGGTCGTTACAACTCTACCCCCCTAAAAAGAATTTTCGCCCTCGAAAATACCTGAAAACAACTCTGGATAGGAGTCCCTCATCTTGCTCTCGAGCTCCCACGTAGCATATTCACCGGCTGGGCCTCCCCAAACGACTTTCACCGATGAAATCTCTTTGTTCCTGAGCCTCTTCATCTCTTGTCCTTCAATCCTTAAGGGTACCGTTGTAACCGTTAAATTCTCTCTCACTTGTATCTCGTCCGACTCAATCACATGTGACGGATCCGATACGTATTTCCTTAATTGAGACACGTGAAAAACATCATGTAGATTTGACAACGACGGAGGTAACGCAATCCTATACGCCACCTTCCCAATCCTCTTCAAAATCTGATACGGACCAATGAACCTCGATGCTAACTTTTTCGATTTCAAAGCCCGTCCAATACCCGTAGTCGATGTAACTCTTAGAAACACATGATCTCCTTCTTGAAATTCTATATCCTTTCTTCTCTTGTCGGCATAGCTTTTCTGGCGACTCTGCGACGCTCTCATCTTCTCTTGGATCATCTTGATCTTCTCGGTCGTTTGTTGCACAATCTCAGGTCCAAGCATCACACTTTCTCCCGATTCAAACCAACACAAAGGTGTTCTACATCTTCTCCCATACAACGCTTCAAAAGGTGCCATACCAATGCTCGAATGAAAACTATTGTTATACGTAAACTCAATCAATGGTAAGCAAGCTTCCCAACTCACTCCTTGTTCCAAAATGCACGATCTTAACAAATCCTCCAATGATTGAATCGTCCTCTCCGACTGACCATCCGTCTGCGGGTGATAAGCAGAACTCATCCGCAACTTAGTCCCCAACGCCTCTTGCAAACTCTCCCAAAACCTTGAAGTAAAACGGGGATCTCGATCTGATACAATACTCGACGGAATCCCATGCAATCTCACGATTTGCTCGACATAAATCTCAGCCAACTTTGGTACTAGCATACCGGTCTTGATAGCTATGAAATGAGCAGACTTTGTTAACCTGTCGACAACTACCCAAATCATATTGTTACCTTTCGACGTCTTCGGCAAACCGCTTACAAAATCCATCGCAATACTATCCCATTTCCACTCTGGAATAAACATAGGTTGCAATAGCCCCGACGGCTTCTGATGCTCCACCTTGGACTTCTGACAAGTCAAACACGCGAAAACAAACTCGGCGATCTCTTTCTTCATCCCTTGCCACCAAAACATTTTCCTCAGATCTTGATACATCTTAGTAACACCAGGATGAATACTTAAGTTGCTTCTGTGACCTTCCTCCAGAATCATCCGCTTCAATTCGGGCACATCTGGTACACATAACCTTCCCTGACACCTCATCACACCTTTCTCATCGATCTCAACGTTTACCTTTTTCCCTTGTTCGATGAGCGTCTTAAGCCTCATCAATCTCACATCAGACTTTTGCTTTTCCACAACCTCTTCAAGAAAATCATTCGTCAACTTCAACATCCCTAGCTTCACGCTTCTGGTTGTCCTTTCACAAATCAAACTGAGGTCTCTAAACTCTTCAATCAATATCAGTTCCTTCGCCATTAGAGAAGACATATGCAAAGACTTCCTACTCAACGCATCAGCTACCACATTAGCCTTACCCGGGTGATAATTCAACTCGAAATCATAGTCCTTAAGAAACTCTAACCATCTTCTTTGCCTCATATTGAGCTCCTTCTGATCAAACAAGTACTTCAGACTCTTGTGATCGCTGAAAACCTCGAACCTTGATCCATACAAGTAGTGCCTCCAAATCTTGAGAACAAACACAACAGCAGCTAGCTCCAAATCATGCGTAGGATAGTTCCTTTCATGAATCTTCAGCTGTCTTGATGCATAAGCAACAACTTGTCCCCTCTGCATCAACACACCACCTAGACCCATCTTCGACGCATCACAATAAACCACGAACGGTTCCTTCGGATTCGGCAGAATTAACACAGGTGCAGATGTCAACCTCCTCTTCAGCTCTTGGAAACTCTGCTCACACTTGTCATCCCAAATGAAAGCTTGACCCTTCCTAGTCAACTGCGTCAACGGCAACGCCAACTTTGAAAATCCTTCGATGAACCTCCGATAGTAACCGGCCAAACCAAGAAAACTTCGGATCTCAGTAACAGACTCCGGCGTTCCCCAATCTTGCACGGCTTCTACCTTAGCAGGATCCACTGCTATACCACCACTTGAAATGACGTGACCCAAAAAGCTAACTTTACGCAACCAAAATTCACACTTAGAAAATTTTGCATAAAGCTTCTTCTCGCGCAACACTTCCAACACAATCCTCAAATGCTCGGCATGTTCCTCTTCCGTCTTCGAGTATACCAAAATATCGTCTATGAAGACCACCACGAATCGATCCAAAAAGGAATGAAATATACGGTTCATATATTCCATAAACACTCCAGGTGCATTAGTAACTCCAAAAGGCATAACAGCGTACTCGTAGTGACCATACCTTGTCCTGAAAGCAGTCTTCGGTATATCCTCCGCCTTAACTCTTATCTGGTGATATCCCGATCTCAAATCAATCTTGCTGAACACACAGGCTCCCACTAACTGATCCATCAAATCATCTATCCTCGGAAGTGGATACTTGTTCTTGATAGTTGCTTTATTCAACTGACGATAATCAATGCACAGACGCATACTACCATCTTTCTTCTTTACCAACAGAACCGGCGCACCCCACGGCGATACACTCGGTCTTACAAATCTTTTCTCTAACAATTCCTCCAATTGTTCCTTCAACTTCTCTAGTTCAGCAGCTGACATACGATACGGCGCCATTGATATTGGACTAGTGCCAGGTACTATGTCAATTGCGAATTCAACCTCTCTCTCGGGTGGTAAATCCAAAATGTCATCCGGAAAAACATCTGTGAAATCACGCACCACCGGCAACGCATCAACCTCAATCTTCTCTTCCACCCTCAACGAAGCAAACATAGCAAACACGTCCTCTTGAGCCTTCACTGATCTTACCACTTCTCGACAACACATGAGCTTCGAACACAACTCTGGCTCCGGTTTTGGAAACTTAACCGTCCTCTTACCACAGTTGATATGAACCCGATTAAATTCTAACCAGTTCATACCAAAGATAACGTCTATTCCGCTCAACGGAATGCAGACTAAATCCATACCAAAGTGTCGACCATACATAGTGACTGGACAATCAACACAAACTAGCGTAGTCGATACTGAACCACTCGCAGGCGTTTCAATAACCATGCGTCCCATCATATTCTCTACTTTAAGACCCAACCTCTTAACGCAATCCACAGAAATAAACGAGTGGGTAGCACCCGTATCAATAATAGCAGACAAGGGAGTATTATTGATAAAGCATGTACCTCTGATCAAGTTGTCCGCCTTCGCATCACCACCATCTAAAGCAAACACTTTTCCTCCAGCCGCTCTAGGCTTCTTACACACGTTGCTCTTATGACCCGCTTCTTTGCAGTTGAAGCACACAATACCTTTCTTGCACTGATCAGCTTTGTGGTTAGGATCACCACACTTAAAACATTTCCCATCATTCTTCGGGCACTCAAACATACGATGTCCCGGTTGTCCACACTTAAAGCAATTCCTATTACCTCCAAACTTGCCACCACTACTCCCACCTTCATCTGGTTTCTTTCCACCTCTGCCATACGGTTTACCTCTAGCCATGTCCTTTCCCCTCTTCTCATTCGCGGCTTTGTAGTAATTAGCTTTAGCTTTACCGTCCTTGTCACATATTCGGCTCTTATTCACCAACATCGGAAAATTCCTGATCTCGCTAAACCCAATTAACTGCTTGATATCTGGCCTCAGCCCATTTTCAAACTTTACACACTTGTCTTCCTCAGCTTCCACCGTGTTGTAATGAGGAGCAAAACGACACAAATCTTCAAACTTGGCCGCATATTCAGAAACAGATAAACTCCCCTGCTTGAGCTCCATGAACTCAATCACCTTACGGTTCCTCTCGTCTGCCGGAAAATACTTGGTTAAAAACTCTCTCCGGAAACGAGCCCAAGTAACTAAAGCTCCACCAGCTCCCAACCTCTGACTAGCATTTCCCCACCAATGATCAGCTTCATCATGGAGAACATACGCTCCTAGCAATACCTTATGCGCATCCAGACAACGCATAGCCCCAAAAATTCTCTCAATCCCTTCCAACCAAGTCTGAGCTCCATCTGGATCGTATCCTCCCTTGAAGATAGGCGGTTTGTTGTTCATAAACCTCTCGAGTCTCAGCTCATCTTCTCCGCCTCCTCTAGCTTGTTGTGCGGCTCTATCCGCAGTCCTACTAGCAGCATCCTGAGCCATGGCATCCGCCATCCGCTCCATCGCATCAGCAAGTGCTCGTTGCGCCATATCCACACACTACCAAACATCACATAACACAAGTGAGAACAAAGTGTTTAAGAAAACACATGTTACACAAAGGGTATACTAAACTTAATTGATCCAATGGATCGACCTGCTCTGATACCAACTATTGTAACACCCTAACCCTTAACCGCCGATTATTAACTTTAATAAAGAAAACGTTAAGGACATAGGAAGTTACAACATGATGAAAACTCATTTTCATAAACATCAACAGAAATCAAAATATATTTGATTCACAAACAGCAGCGGAAAAATAACAAACAATTGCTTATAACCAAGCACTGCATATATTACACAAAAATATATACATAAGATTTTCAAAAGAGGCAATTCAACAACAGAGACTATTGCCAAATCTATACACAAACGTTCATATACCCAAAATAGTGTTACAAATATCAGAGCCCTAGACTCTAACTAGGATACAACACCTAGTACCAAAAATGTAAGGATAGCTAAACTATGCCCTCACCACTACAAAAGCTCCTAGACAGCAAAGGGCTATTCCTCAACGATAGCCTCGCCAACCTGATAATCTGGATCCCCAAAGATCCAGCAGATAACACAAAACAGAGAGTGTTAGTATCACAACCAATAAACATGTATAAATAACACATTATTATACATAATCATAACACAACACGTAATTGACAATGCACAAACTCATCAATGACAATTACCACTTAACAACCATTATGCACACATAATGTCACAAATAAACACTAATGTCACAAAGGATGCATGCCTCAAATGCATTCACTAATGCATGTGGTACCAAATCATTTTGGATAAACTTATATCCTTATCAAGCACTCTTGATAATATCAAGCACTCTTGATAACCAAGCACTCTTGGATTTCTTATCCGCACACGGATATCATACAATCATGAAATGCATGATGATTCACTTAGTAAATATATGATACTTACTAATACAACTAATTATCAGCACTCTGATAATTATCACAACAACATCAACAAACACAACACTAAATTATCAGCACTCTGATAATTATCACAACAACAACAACAAACACAAACACTAGGCGCTCATGGCCACATCATAATATACGACATGTATATGCTCAACCATGTTCAACAATCTCAAACACATAAGGGCTTCAAAGGAAAACCCACACACTTTGGATAACTTATCCATTTCAAACATATATATCACATATGCACACAAAAACCACTATGTTAGGGTTTACTCAACCTTTCTTGAATAAATAATCTTTAGGAAGTATTAAGAATGAGTTAAAATGGTGGGCAAGGTTTCCAAAACATATTATAAAAATGTAATAGCAAAAAGCCATCCCCGCGCGCACCAGGACCTCCAGAACAACTCAACGAAGTTGGCCTGTTCAGGGTTGGTCGCTACAAGCGAGCCTTTGGTCGCTACAAGCGAGCCTGGTCGCTACAAGCGCCAGTGTGGTCGCTACAAGCGCA
This sequence comes from Medicago ruthenica, assembly GCA_018208015.1. NCBI lineage: Eukaryota > Viridiplantae > Streptophyta > Magnoliopsida > Fabales > Fabaceae > Medicago > Medicago ruthenica. Next base: position 187,383 of record WNNG01000584.1, on the reverse strand, counting down.
GATAGGCAGGGAATTATCCTGTCTGGTCGCTACAAGCGACGCCTGGTCGCTACAAGCGACCGTATCAGTACACAGTCATGTAAAAATGTGATTTTTCCACCATTTTAGCCCATTCAAGGTTACCCAACTTCCAGAACATGTTAAAAACAACTTTCCATCATAAAACATCCTTTAAAAACAACCACAAGCAAGGATTGCATCTAGCATAGAAATTAGGGTTTTAAAACACTAAACTTTTCATAACTTTTCTTATGAATTCACAACACAATAACTTCAACAAAACATGCTAGCAACATCACTTAGCATTCAAGCAAGCAAAACATAATCATTAACAACTTTAAAACCATAAAAACTTCCTAACAAAACCTAGACAAAGTGAAGGAGAAGTTTGGGATGGAGAAATAGACATTCTCCCCTTCTCTTAATCACTTATGATCAAGTAATACTAACTCTCTTACCTTGAAATCAAAGTTCTCTAGCAACTCAAGCCTCCAATCACTTGCCCTAGGTTTCTCTTACTCTTCTCCTTCTCTTCTTCCACGTTTTCTTTCACAAAAGAAGATGAATGGCACTATTCATCCTTACAAAATATCTTATATCCCTAGCAAATGATCCTAGCCATCCATTTCCTTACTAACTATCATGGACCAATCCTAGCCATACAATCTAACAAGGCTTACTACATTCATTTGCACATGATCATTACTAATACTCATAAACTAAAGCCCAACACTATTCACCCTCTTGGCCCAAAACCTTAAAAACTCGAATACAACTTATCTTCGCGCTAAATAATTATTCCTCGATTACTAGAAAATATATTTATAAATGCAAATCCATAAGATAAAATATATAAAAATATAATATACGAAAATAGGGTCGTTACAACTAGCATACCGGTCTTGATAGCTATGAAATGAGCAGACTTTGTTAACCTGTCGACAACTACCCAAATCATATTGTTACCTTTCGACGTCTTCGGCAAACCGCTTACAAAATCCATCGCAATACTATCCCATTTCCACTCTGGAATAAACATAGGTTGCAATAGCCCCGACGGCTTCTGATGCTCCACCTTGGACTTCTGACAAGTCAAACACGCGAAAACAAACTCGGCGATCTCTTTCTTCATCCCTTGCCACCAAAACATTTTCCTCAGATCTTGATACATCTTAGTAACACCAGGATGAATACTTAAGTTGCTTCTGTGACCTTCCTCCAAGATCATCCGCTTCAACTCAGGCACATCAGGTACACATAACCTTCCCTGACACCTCATCACGCCTTTCTCATCGATCCCAACGTTTACCTTTTTCCCTTGCTCGATGAGCGTCTTAAGCTTCATCAATCTCACATCAGACTTTTGCTTTTCCACAACCTCTTCGAGAAAATCATTCGTCAACCTCAACATTCCTAGCTTCACGCTTCCGGTTGTCCTTTCACAAACCAAACTGAGGTCTCTAAACTCTTCAATCAATCTCAGTTCCTTCGCCATCAGAGACGACATATGCAAAGACTTCCTACTCAACGCATCGGCTACCACATTAGCCTTACCCGGGTGATAACTCAACTCGAAATCATAATCCTTAAGAAACTCTAACCATCTTCTTTGCCTCATATTGAGCTCCTTCTGATCAAACAAGTATTTCAGACTCTTGTGATCGCTGAAAACCTCAAACCTTGACCCATACAAGTAGTGCCTCCAAATCTTGAGAACAAACACAACAGCAGCTAGCTCCAAATCATGCGTAGGATAGTTCCTCTCATGAATCTTCAGCTGTCTTGATGCATAAGCAACGACTTGTCCCTTCTGCATCAACACACCACCTAGACCCATCTTCGACGCATCACAATAAACCACGAACGGTTCCTTCGGATTTGGCAGAATTAACACAGGTGCAGATGTCAACCTCCTCTTCAGCTCTTGGAAACTCTGCTCACACTTGTCATCCCAAATGAAAGCTTGACCCTTCCTAGTCAACTGTGTCAACGGCAACGCCAACTTTGAAAATCCTTCGATGAACCTCCGATAGTAACCGGCCAAACCAAGAAAACTTCGGATCTCAGTAACAGACTCCGGCGTTCCCCAATCTTGCACGGCTTCTACCTTAGCAGGATCCACTGCTATACCACCACTTGAAATGACGTGACCCAAAAAGCTAACTTCATGCAACCAAAATTCACACTTAGAAAATTTTGCATAAAGCTTCTTCTCGCGCAACACCTCCAACACAATCCTCAAATGCTCAGCATGTTCCTCTTCCGTCTTCGAGTATACCAGAATATCGTCTATGAAGACTACCACGAATCGATCCAAAAAGGAATGAAATATACGATTCATATATTCCATAAACACTCCAGGTGCATTAGTAACTCCAAAAGGCATAACAGCGTACTCGTAGTGACCATACCTTGTCCTGAAAGCAGTCTTCGGTATATCCTCCGCCTTACCTCTTATCTGATGATATCCCGATCTCAAATCAATCTTGCTGAACACACAGGCTCCCACTAACTGATCCATCAAATCGTCTATCCTCGGAAGTGGATACTTGTTCTTGATAGTTGCTTTATTCAACTGACGATAATCGATGCACAGACGCATACTACCATCTTTCTTCTTTACCAACAGAACCGGCGCACCCCACGGCGATACACTCGGTCTTACAAACTTTTTCTCTAACAATTCCTCCAATTGTTCCTTCAACTTTTCTAGTTCAGCAGCTGACATACGATACGGCGCCATTGATATTGGACTAGTGCCAGGTACTATGTCAATTGCGAATTCAACCTCTCTCTCGGGTGGTAAATCCAAAATGTCATCTGGAAAAACATCTGTGAAATCTCGCACCACCGGCAACGCATCAACCTCAATCTTCCCTTCCACTCTCAACGAAGCAAACATAGGAAACACGTCCTCTTGAGCCTTCACTGATCTTACCACTTCTCGACAACACATGAGCTTCGAACACAACTCTGGCTCCAGTCTTGGAAACATAACCGTCTTCTTACCGCAGTTGATATGAACCCGATTAAATTCTAACCAGTTCATACCAAAGATAACGTCTATTCCGCTCAACGGAATGCAGACTAAATCCATTCCAAAGTGTCGACCATACATAGTGACTGGACAGTCAACACAGACTAGAGTAGTCGATACCGAACCACTTGCAGGCGTTTCTATAACCATGCGTCCCATCATATTTTCTACTCTAAGACCCAACCTCTCAACGCAATCCACAGAAATAAACGAATGGGTAGCACCCGTATCAATAATAGCAGACAAAGGAGTATTATTGATAAAGCATGTACCTCTGATCAAGTTGTCCGCCTTCGCATCACCACCATCTAAAGCAAACACTTTTCCTCCAGCCGCTCTAGGCTTCTTACACACGTTGCTCTTATGACCCGCTTCTTTGCAGTTGAAGCACACAATACCCTTCTTGCACTGATCAGCTTTGTGGTTAGGATCACCACACTTGAAACATTTTCCATCATTCTTCGGACACTCAAAAAAACGATGTCCCGGTTGTCCACACTTAAAGCAATTCCTATTACCTCCAAACTTGTCACCACTACTCCCACCTTCATCTGATTTCTTCCCACCTCTGCCATACGGTTTACCTCTAGCCATGTCCTTTCCCCTCTTCTCATTCGCGGCTTTGTAGTAATTAGCCTTAGCTTTACTGTCCTTATCACATATTCGGCTCTTGTTCACCAACATCGGAAAATTCCTGATCTCACTAAACCCAATCAACTGCTTGATGTCTGGCCTCAGCCCATTTTCAAACTTTACACACTTGTCTTCCTCAGCTTCCATCGTGTTGTAATGAGGAGCAAAACGACATAAGTCTTCAAACTTGGCCGCATATTCAGAAACAGATAAACTCCCCTGCTTGAGCTCCATGAACTCAATCACCTTACGGTTCCTTTCGTCTGCCGGAAAATACTTGGTTAAAAACTCTCTCCGGAAACGAGCCCAAGTAACTAAAGCTCCACCAGCTCCCAACCTCTGACTAGCGTTTCCCCACCAATGATCGGCCTCATCATGGAGAACATACCCTCCTAGCAATACCTTATGCGCATCCAGACAACGCATAGCCCCGAAAATTCTCTCAATTCCTTCCAACCAAGTCTGAGCTCCATCTGGATCGTATCCTCCCTTGAAGATAGGCGGTTTGTTGTTCATAAACCTCACGAGCCTCAGCTCATCTTCCCCTCCTCCTCTAGCTTGTTGTGCGGCTCTATCCGCGGTCCTACTAGCAGCCTCCTGAGCCATGGCATCCGCCATCCGCTCCATCGCGTCCGCAAGTGCTCGTTGCGTCATATCTACACACACTACCAATCACCACATAACACAAGTGAGAACACAGTGTTTAAAGAAACACATGTTACACAAAGGGTATACTAAACTTAATTGATCCAATGGATCGACCTGCTCTGATACCACCTATTGTAACACCCTAACCCTTAATCGCCAATTATTAACTTTAATAAAAAAAAACGTTAAGGACCTAGGAAGTTACAACATAATGAAAACTCATTTTCATAAAACATCAACAAATCAAAATATATTTGATTCACATACAGCAGCGGAAAAATAACAAACAGCTTATAACCAAGCATGCATATGATATACAAAAATATATACATAAGATTTTCAAAAGGGGCAAATCTACAACAGAGACCATTGCCAAATTTATACATACACGTTCAGATACCCAAAGTAGTGTTACAACTATCAGAGCCCTAGACTCTAACTAGGATACAACACCTAGTACCAAAAATGTAAGGATAGCTAAGCTATGCCCTCACCACTACGCAGCTTCTAAACAACAAAAACTACTCCTCGACGATAGCCTCGTCAACCTGATATTCTGGATCCCCAAAGATCCAGCAAATAACACATAACAGAGAGTGTTAGTATCACAACCAATAAATATGTATAAATAACACATAATTATACATAATCAAAACACAAACACGTAATTGACAAAGCACAACACTCATCAATAATAATTATCACTTAACAGCCATTATGCACACATAATTTCCAAATGAACACTAATGTCACAAAGGATGCATGCCTCAAATGCATTCTCTAATGCATGTGGTACCAAATCATTTTGGATAAACTTATATCCTTATCAAGCACTCTTGATAACCAAGCACTCTTGGATTTCATATACCAAGCACTCTTGATATCATACAATCATGAAATGCATGATGATTCACTTAGCAAATATATGATACTTACTAACACAACTAATTATCAGCACTCTGATAATTATCACAACAACAACAACAAACACAACCACTAAATTATCAGCACTCTGATAATTATCATAACGTCAACAACAACAAACACAACTACTAGGCTCTCATGGCCAAATCATAAGCCACAACATGTATATACTCAACCATGTTCAACAATCTCAAACTTTACTTGAACAATTACTCTTTAGGAAGCATTAAGAATAAGTTAAAATGGTGGGCAAGGTTTCCAAAATATATTATGAGAATGCAGTAGCAAAAAGCCATCCCCGCGCGTACCAGGTCCTCCAGAACAACTCAACGAAGTTGGACTGTCCAGGGCTGGTCGCTACAAGCGCCAGTGCGGTCGCTACAAGCGCGGATAGGCAAGGAATTATCCTGCCTGGTCGCTACAAGCGACGGTCCGTCGCTACAGCGACCATATCAGTATAAAATCATGTAAAAATGTGATTTTCCACCATTTTAGCCCATTCAAGGTTACCCAAACTTCCAGGACTTGTTAAAAACAATTTTCCATCATAAAACATCATTTAAAAACAATCACAAGCAAGGATTACATCTAGCAAAGAAATTAGGGTTAAAACACTAACTTTCCATAACTTTTCCTTTGAATTCAAAACACTATAACTTCAGCTAAACATGCTAGCAACATCACTTAGCATCAAATAAGCATAACATGATTCATTAGCAACTTTAATCATAAAGATTTTCCATCAAAACCTAGATAAAGTGAAAGGAGAAGTTTGGGATGGAGAAATAGACATTCTCCCCTTCTCAAAATCACTTATGAATAAGCAATACTACCTCTCTTACCTAGCAAACTCAAGCTTTCTCTTGCTCTCTTGCTCTTGCCCTAGCTTCCTCTTGCTTTCTCCTTCTCTTCAAGTTCCAAGTTTTCTCCACAAAGACAATGAATAGTGATATTCAAAGTCTTTGTGATAATCTTATAACTCAAGCAAAGCAATCTTGGCCATCCATTCCTTACTAACTCTCAAGGACCAATCCTAGCCTTTCAATCCAATTCAAGCTCACTAAATCTCATCCACTTGATCATTACTACTCATAAACTCAAAAGCCCAATACTATTTACGCCCTAGGCCCAAAACTCTAAAAACTCGATTACGAACTTATCCTCGCGCCAAATAATTATTTCTCGATTACGAGAAAATATTTTTAAATGCAAACCCATAAAATAAAATATATAAAAATATAACATACGAAAATAGGGTCGTTACAACAAGAATATAAACAAGAAATAAACGTCATCAAATAATCGTCAAGTTGAATACATAGCATTCACACATCATCACCATCGTCAAATCACACATCTTCCACGTAGATGCACATAATCAATTCAAACATCTCCACATAAACTCATCATTATGCATGCAATGTTCCTGACTCGACTCTATATGCATGTGGTACCGTTTTTGGATATCAGAGGTATGTTACTGATTTATCCCACCATCGTCATATCATCTTTTTTCACTATCGTTAAATCGGACTGACCGTTAATGTATGAACATCTCATCTTGACTCGACATTGCACATCATTTATAAGACTCAACAGTTAAACATCAACAACATCATCAAATCATATTCACCATCGTTATATCATATATTCACCATCCAAACAAGATTATACATATGTGTATATATATCTATATATAAATCTATATATAAATATAAATATATATATATATATATATATATATATATATATATATATATATATATATATATATAAACACATACACGAATGTATATTGTGAAATTCTGGCCAGGCAAAGATACTTAACAGGTTCTGGTTCTGATTAAAAACTTAACAGGTTCTGATCAGAACTTAGCACAATTATAAAAGCAAATAATCAGCAGGAAAATAAAGTGCAGGAAAACTAAAGAACACACAAGGTTTGTTAACCCAGTTCGGAGTAAACACCTCCTACTCTGGGGGATACCAATCCAGGAAGTAAATCCACTATTGGATTTAATCCTTAAGACTCAGACACTGACTCCCAGTTCTTATCCCAAGCAATTAACCTCCACCTAGTAAGACTTCTACCCAACTCTGAGTAATAGAAACCACTATCTTCCTATTCAAGTAACTAAACCCAGTTACTGAACCTCTTAACTATAACACTCTGTTTTTAAGAAAAACTCTAAAAACACAAAGACTTCATTCGTACCTAAAGGCTTAGAATGAATCACAACTCTATAAAACTCTAAACCAACTCAAAACATTGAGTGGTGCACAAATAAACTCTAAGTTAAAACACAGACTCAATTTTCTGATTTTCTAACTCTCTGAATCGTGAGTCTTCAATAGCCAAGCTCCTCCTTTTATAATCTTCAGCAAGCCTCTTAATTATGCTCCAAATCTTCTGAATTGATTTGTTACTGGAATAAGATTGATCCAATAAAGTAACAAATAAAACTGCATCAAATCTTTGAAAGATTTAAAACAGAAAATACAAATTTTCATAACTTTAAAACAAATCTTCAAAGATATCTTCTCCAATAAAACCAGCCTTCTAGAAGTAATTATACAAACATAATTCCTTGCTAAATCTCCCAAGATACGTGCAAAAACAATCCAGCAAACCCAGCTTCTGATGTGGTCAACAGAAGTCAACGCTGGCTTCAGAACCTGAAACTGCTTCTGAAGTGCTACAGTGCTCCTGATGAGCATTTCAGCTTCTGATGACATTTTAGCTTCTGAAAGGCTTCAAATGAGAAAACTTGTAACTGAAGAAAAGTTCATCATAAGGAAAAGCTTCTATTCCATACTTTGGTTTTGCCAAACAATGCAGCCAACACTTAAAGACTCAACAATCTCCCCCTTTGGCAAATTTTTGGCTAAAACCATCCAAGTTCTTCAATCTTCATTATAATCAGCTCAACAATGAAGAACTCCACAATAATACATCATAGCAATCAGTTTAGGCAGCGGACAAAACACTTTCTGAGCTATGTTAAACAACATCTTCAGCTTCTGACTCCTGAAGCACACATAACCTACTGATCAACACTTGATCATCACAAACAAGGTATCAGAGCTACTCCAAGGTATCAGAGCTACTGATCAACTCCTGATCATCACACACACTCCCCCTGCAACTCAGCATACACTCAGCATACATCAAACTCCCCCTTACTTCTGAATTTATGGTATCAGAGCATATCAGAGTCAACACTTCAGGAGCTGAACACAATTGTTCTTCAGGACCACAAACACTTAGGATCATAACAATCTTGTACTCCCCCTGAGACACATACTCCCCCTCAATAACATCTTGACAGTTCTTGTTGCATTGGTTCTGAATACTGAGCTTCACACACAACTTCTGAACAACACTACTGAAAACTGAACATCTGAAATTTGAACTTCTGAGCAGCAACACTTTGCATAAGACTTTTGGTATCAGAGCCAACATATTACATAAGATTTTCTCCCCCTTTTTAGCCACAAAATTCTGACAAAACTCACACTTCAAGTAGGGAATAAAATCTAAACAGGTAACACAGATCCTTGAAAACATATCAGATTCTGACTCAGGACCAGGATCACACTTAGCATAGGCACAACTGGCAGGTACTCTATCTTCCTCACATCCAGTTTGCAGTAATTGCTATAACTCTTCATGCAAACACACACCTAACTTGCTCCTTAAGTTTTCAAACTGCTTAGCATCCAAGGCCTTTGTGAAAATGTCAGCAACTTGTTCTTCAGTAGCTACATGTTCCAGCTGAATGACCTTATCCTCCACAAGGTTTCTGATAAAATGATGTCTGATGTCTATGTGTTTGGTTCTGCTGTGCTGAATTGGATTCTTAGAGATGTTGATGGCACTCAAATTGTCACAAAACAATGTCATGGTTCCTTGTTCAATGTTGTACTCCTCCAGCATCTGCTTCATCCACACCAATTGTGAACAACTACTTCCAGCAGCAATATACTCAGCTTCAGCAGTTGACAATGAAACACAATTTTGTTTCTTGCTGAACCAAGAAATTAAGTTATTTCCCAAAAAGAAACAACCTCCTGAGGTGCTCTTCCTGTCATCAGCACTTCCAGCCCAGTCAGCATCACAATATCCCATCAGTTCAGAACTTGAACTATGTGAATACATGATTCCATAGTCACTTGTACTATTCACATACTTCAGAATCCTCTTCACTTGTGTCAGATGACTCATCTTAGGATTAGCTTGATATCTTGCACATACTCCAACAGCATAAGTGATATCAGGTCTGCTTGCAGTTAAATATAATAAGCTTCCTATCATGCTTCTGTACTGACTTTGATCAACTGATACTCCATGTTCATCTTTGGTTAGCTTCAGATGAGTAGCAGCTGGTGTCTTCTTATGAGCAGCAGATTCCAATCCAAATTTCTTCACTATGTTCTTGGCATACTTACTTTGAGAAATGAAGATTGTATCTTCCATTTGCTTGACTTGTAATCCAAGAAAATAAGTCAGTTCACCAACTAAGCTCATTTCAAATTCTGATTGCATTTGCTGAACAAACAGTTTGACCATCTTCTGAGACATCCCTCCAAACACTATATCATCCACATAAACCTGAGCAATCATCAGACTCCCATTTTCATCTTTCACAAACAGGGTCTTATCAGAACCTCCTTTTCTGTAACCTTGAGCCACAAGAAACTGAGTCAACCTGTCATACCATGCCCTTGGTGCTTGCTTCAATCCATATAAAGCCTTCTTTAACTTGTACACATGTTCTGGAAACTTAGGATCCACAAAACCCTTAGGTTGTTCAACATATACCTCTTCTTGCAAATATCCATTCAGAAATGCACTCTTCACATCCATCTGGAATAATTTGAACTTGAGAATGCAGGATACACCCAACAGTAATCTTATGGACTCTAGTCTGGCCACAGGTGCAAAGGTCTCATCAAAGTCCAATCCCTCCACTTGAGTATAACCCTGAGCAACCAACCTAGCCTTGTTTCTGACTACAGTACCATTCTCATCTGTTTTATTCTTGTAAATCCATTTAGTACCAATTACATTCAACCCTTCAGGTCTTGGAACCAAATCCCACACTTCACTCCTTTTGAATTGATTCAACTCATCTTGCATTGCTTCAATCCAAAATTCATCAGTCAGGGCTTCTTTCACATTTTTGGGTTCAAACTTAGACACAAAACATGAATCAGTAGCAGCTGGTTCTGATCTCCTGGTTCTGACCCCTTGATCCAAACTCCCAATGATAAGCTCCTTAGGATGATCCTTCTGAATTCTAATAGATGGCCCTTTATTGGTAGAATTATGTTCTGGATGTACATCTGCTTCTTCAGACTCTGGATGAATTTCAGCTTCTGAAGTTTGTTCTTCTGATGGTTCAGACTCTGGAACAACTTCAGACTCACTTCTATCTTTCTCAGCAGTCAGATCATCAATTACCACATTAATGGACTCCATCACAACTTTAGTTCTTGAATTAAACACCCTATAAGCTCTGCTGTTTACTGAATATCCCAAAAATATACCCTCATCAGACTTAGGATCCAGTTTTCTCCTATTTTCTCTGTCAGCCAAAATGTAACATTTACTGCCAAACACATGAAAATATTTGACTGTAGGCTTCCTTCCTTTCCATAGTTCATACAATGTAGATGCTGTTCCTTTCTTCAGAGTCACTCTATTATGGATATAGCATGCAGTATTCATTACTTCAGCCCAGAACATATATGGCAGCTTCTTTGCATGCAGCATAACTCTTGCACATTCTGCTAATGTCCTATTCTTCCTCTCAACTACACCATTTTGCTGAGGTGTGATAGGTGCAGAAAACTCATGCTTTATACCTTCAGAAGCACAGAATTCTGAAAAGCTCTTGTTTTCAAATTCTTTGCCATGGTCACTTCTGATTCTGACTATGCCACAGTCTTTTTCTCTTTGTAGTTGAATGCATAAGTCTTTAAATACTTCAAAAGTGTCAGACTTCTCTCTAACAAAGTTGATCCATGTGAATCTTGAGTAGTCATCTACCATTACAAAAGCATACCTCTTCCCTCCAATACTTTCTACTTGCATAGGCCCCATTAAATCCATATGAACAAGTTCTAGTACTTTAGTAGTTACCTGGTGAACTAATCTGGGATGAGACTTTCTTGTTTGTTTCCCAATTTGACACTCACCACAAACATTGTCCTCATTGATCTTCAGATTTGGTACACCTCTGATAGCTTCAGTACTTAGGATTTTCTTCATGCCTTTCAGATGCAGATGACCTAACTTCTGGTGCCAGAGCTTGACTTCCTCTTCTGAGCTCATAAGACAAGAAGTCAAACTTCTTTCTTCTTCAGAAACCCATAAGTAACAATTGTCTTTGGATCTGCAGCCTCTCATCTGAATCTCATCTTTCTGATCAGTAACAATGCACTCTTGCTTGTTGAAATTAACCTTTAAGTCTTGATCGCAAAGTTGACTAATGCTGATCAGATTTGAAGTTAATCCTTCCACCAGTAGCACATCATTAAGTCTGGGCAAACCTTCTCTGATCAAATCACCAATACCCAGAATCTGACCTTTTACACCATCTCCAAATGTCACATAGCTTCTGGAGTATGATCTGATATTGCTCAGTAGCTTCTTCACACCAGTCATGTGCCTTGAACACCCACTATCAAAATACCAGTCTTCTTTTGAGGTGGCTCTTAATGATGTATGAGCAATCAGGCCTACATTCTGAACCTTAGGTTTCCACACCTTCTGAACACTGTGTCTGGGTGCAGCTGGTTGCACTCTTCTATATTGAAAGTGTTCAGGATAGCCATACAGTTTAAAGCAAAAAGGTTTGATATGTCCCTTCTTACCACAATGATGACAGGTCCATGTATGATTCCTCCTTCTTCTGTTGTACTTCTGGGGTTGCTTCTGAGGTAGCATCTGAACATGCTTCTGACCTTGCATCTGGGCTTGCTTCTGAGGTCTCTTCTTTGATGTTCCAACCATAGAATCATGAGTTTGAGTAGCAGGAACAAAACTCATCTGTTTAGGAATCTGAGTCTGATCAACAAAACCTAAGCCAGTTTTTCCTTGTTGCTGATTCCCCAAAATGTCCTCCAACTTATCAGTAGCAGAGTTCAACATCTTCACTTGCTTCTTCATTTGATCAAGTTGGGAGTTCAGTTGGTTCACTTCTTCTTTTAAATCAGAATTCTGCACTAACAGTTCACCTTTTTCAGCCTCCAGTTGAAGAATAGTCTCCTTCTGATCCAAAACTTGTTTGCAAACCTCAGCACTTCTGGTATACAGCTTCTTGTAGTTATCAGCTAGTTCATCATATGAGGTTTTAGCAGCTTCAGACACATATGAGGCTTCAGACTCTGAGTCAGACTCTGAAAAGGTCTCAGACTCTAAAACAGGTTCCTTCTTTAAGATAGCTCCTGACCTCACAACAAGACCAGTATCACACATATCAGATTCACTAACATCATCATCTTCAGAACCATCATCAGACCATGCAACAGCTAGACTTTTCTTCTGCTTCTTAAGAAAAGTAGGACATTCAGATTTGATATGCCCATAGCCCTCACACTCATAGCACTGCACACCTTTGGCTTGGTTACTTTTCTCCTCAGACTTGGTCTTCTTCTCATCAGTTTGTTGCTTTTTGTTATTGAATCTGAAATTCTGACCTTTGGCTTTGGCTTTTCTGTTGACATTCTTCAGAATCTTGTTGAATTGTTTTCCCAGCAACACCAGAGCTTCTGATAAGTCATCCTCTTCAGACTCTTGTTGATCATCAGCTTCAGAGTTCACACTAAAGGCTACACCTTTTCCTTTCTTCTCAGTCTGTTTACAAAAGGCAGTTTCAAAATTGAGCAATGACCCAATCAGTTCTTCAAGCTTCATGGCAGAAATATCATGAGCCTCCTCAATTGCAGTGACCTTCATGTCAAATCTTCTGGGCAGGGACCTGAGGATTTTTCTCACCAACTTCTCATCAGACATCTTCTCCCCAAGTGAATCAAAAGAATTTGCCATGTCCAGCACATTCATGTAAAAATCCTGAATGGATTCATCCTCCTTCATCTTCAGGTTCTCAAATTTGGTGGTCAGCAGCTGCAATCTGGACATCTTCACTTTAGAGGTTCCTTCATGAGTTGTCTTCAAAATTTCCCAGGCCTCCTTAGCAACAGTACACTGTTTGATAAGTCTGAACATGTTCTGGTCCACACCATTAAAGATTGCATTCAAAGCTTTTGAATTTCCCAGAGACAAGTCATCTTCAGCTTTGGTCCACTCCTCTTCAGGTTTCAAAATCTCAGTCTTATTACCATCTTTGTCTGTATACACAGGATGATCCCAGCCTTTGATCACAGCTTTCCAAGTCCTGCTGTCAATAGACTTTAGAAAAGCACACATCCTTGACTTCCAATATTCATAGTTTGTGCCATCTAGTAGGGGTGGTCTATTGACATAGCCTCCTTCTCTATCCATGCTTGCCAGATATTAAGTCCTCTGGATCTCACCCAAATTACAGGCAGGGTGCCTGCTCTGATGCCAATTGAAATTCTGGCCAGGCAAAGATACTTAACAGGTTCTGGTTCTGATTAAAAACTTAACAGGTTCTGATCAGAACTTAGCACAATTATAAAAGCAAATAATCAGCAGGAAAATAAAGTGCAGGAAAACTAAAGAACACACAAGGTTTGTTAACCCAGTTCGGAGTAAACACCTCCTACTCTGGGGGATACCAATCCAGGAAGGAAATCCACTATTGGATTTAATCCTTAAGACTCAGACACTGACTCCCAGTTCTTATCCCAAGCAATTAACCTCCACCTAGTAAGACTTCTACCCAACTCTGAGTAATAGAAACCACTATCTTCCTATTCAAGTAACTAAACCCAGTTACTGAACCTCTTAACTATAACACTCTGTTTTTAAGAAAAACTCTAAAAACACAAAGACTTCATTCGTACCTAAAGGCTTAGAATGAATCACAACTCTATAAAACTCTAAACCAACTCAAAACATTGAGTGGTGCACAAATAAACTCTAAGTTAAAACACAGACTCAATTTTCTGATTTTCTAACTCTCTGAATCGTGAGTCTTCAATAGCCAAGCTCCTCCTTTTATAATCTTCAGCAAGCCTCTTAATTATGCTCCAAATCTTCTGAATTGATTTGTTACTGGAATAAGATTGATCCAATAAAGTAACAAATAAAACTGCATCAAATCTTTGAAAGATTTAAAACAGAAAATACAAATTTTCATAACTTTAAAACAAATCTTCAAAGATATCTTCTCCAATAAAACCAGCCTTCTAGAAGTAATTATACAAACATAATTCCTTGCTAAATCTCCCAAGATACGTGCAAAAACAATCCAGCAAACCCAGCTTCTGATGTGGTCAACAGAAGTCAACGCTGGCTTCAGAACCTGAAACTGCTTCTGAAGTGCTACAGTGCTCCTGATGAGCATTTCAGCTTCTGATGACATTTTAGCTTCTGAAAGGCTTCAAATGAGAAAACTTGTAACTGAAGAAAAGTTCATCATAAGGAAAAGCTTCTATTCCATACTTTGGTTTTGCCAAACAATGCAGCCAACACTTAAAGACTCAACATATTGTATCCCATAAATATATATTTATTTAAACTATTACAAGTTGTCTCGGTAAAATGTATTTTCTTAAATATAATAAAATTTGTATTCAACGTCCAAATTAATTAGAGGTTGACTATTTCATTTCTATGGAAAAAGTTAAAATCATATACTAATATTTATGTTTATTTATTTTTTTATATTGATTTGTTCCTATATAAACCCCTGGTTTTGTTCTATCAAGAATTCATCTTATAACTTCCCTCAAAAAAAACAAAAGAAGTCAGTTTATAATTGTTTTTTATATTGAAACTATTAAAATGACTAAGTTTTCTTTCCTTCAAATTATCTTCGTTGCCTTCATTTTTTCAGGTATGCTCTTTTTATATCAAATTTCGTACAACCTATTTTTATGTGTGCCGCATTTAAAAAATATATATGTGTGTTGGTAATGTTCAATAGGTTGGGTGAACATGTTAAAGCTTAATAATTTTTTGATAAAATAATTGTTATAAAAATAAAATGTCCATATAACTTGGGTTTAATTATTTGAAAGGTTACCCCGTCAAAAAATAAATAAAATTAAAATTTGAAAGCTTCCTGTCACAAAAAAGAAATCACTTTTTGGTTACAAGAAAAACATTTATTTGAGAGGATTACATTATTTCACATTGAATTCTATACAAAAATTCAATTATCTTATCTTAAGATCATAATTGCTACTTTACTCAAGAATTAATAATCGTTTTATGAATTTTATAAAAAAAAATATTTGTTTTCTAGAAAATTATATTGTTCATAATTTTAGATATTATCTGAGATCTAATTTTCTAATATATTACCAAGCACAGTCACACACACATATTGAGGGGACATTCACAAAAATACTGTATGTTTTAAATATAACATACTGATTTTAGAGGTTGATAATTGGGTCCTTATCTCTCAAACATTTTGATGTTATTTTATTTGACTCTAATAATTTATATGTCCTTATAGGAGTTATAATATAGTTTCTTTGTTTAATTGAGAGATATTGATTTAGTGATAATAAGGTCTTGTAGATTTAGAGAAATTCTTTTTTGGATATAATCATTTAAACACACATAAAATTATACATTATTTGATAATTTTAAAATTCTTATGACTATCTCAGACATTCTTTAGGGTTTGAATCCCCTTCTAATTATTCTTTTATTTTCACAGTTAATTTTTTTTATGGTGATTATTCTTCTTATTTTTTCAGCTATAGCATTGACAAGCGATGGATGTATCACCACCCAACCAGGTGATTGCACATTGGAAGCATGTGGAAAATGGTGCTATGAAACTTATCAAGGTTATGGAACTTGCGTACCCGCCGATCACAGCTTCAATCCTAAATATATATGTCTTTGTAATCATACTATTAAGTGTTCCATCTAGAACAAAAGCATCACAATGTGTTCTAGATTAAATGTAACCGCACAACAAAATAAATTTAATAAATTCGAGTAATTACATTTACAAAAGTTATTAAACTGTCTAGTATACTTATTGTGTTTTTTTTAGGCAAGGTAAAATGAAATATATTAAACCAAAAGAACATGAAAACTTGCAAAAGGAGTGCAAGGTCATGATTAAAAAGTAATTACAAGGTGAATAAAATAGTCAGCAACAAAAACAAAAATACTAGATAGCGAGTAATTAAGAAACGCTAGATAGGAAACAAGACTCAAACACTAAAGAGGAATTAGCCACCAATGACAGAAATCAAAAGCTAAGTATTTTTGTTTAGCTTTCAACTAACAGAAAGATAGAAGTTTGACTGTATAAAAAAGTTGATGTTTAGGCATTTCTTTTTGTTGAAAAGTACGATAGTTTCTTTCTTTCCAGAGAACCCAAACACATATCACCAAGTGGTTGATGGGATCTTCATGGACAATTCCGTTAAATGGATTCACAGAAACTATAAGCAAAGTTTTATGAAAGCCTTTTGGTAATGTAAACAAAAGTAAAATAGTCAAAGATAGAGAAAGTAAATGACCAGTTAATGCACAAACTAAATCAAAAGATCAATTGCGGAATACTACATCGTTGACAAAAAATTAAGAATAGATTTAAAATAAAGATTATATTGAATGGATAAATCATATACAACCAGCTAGATGAAGAGTACTACATATAATCCTAGCTATTTATATCTAATCCCAACACAAAAGAGAGTTTAGTTACCCATGGAAAGCATAACTAACAAGAGAATGGTGATAGATGCTGGAGAAGCATCAACAAGCTTGAATACAAGCTCCCTAGCCTGCCTATGGTGGCTCACACATTCTTCTCTATGTTCTCTCTCTATTTGGTTAAGTTACAAGTGATTTGTTGTGAACGAAACAAACACATCTCTATTTATAGTGTTTTTGCAAGTTTAATTTCGCTACGCGCAATATAGATTACCTAGAAAATAAAGCTTTCTTCATTGAAGGAAAAAACCTCCTGTCTTCATATATTTCTTGAAAAACTGCCTTAGTTCCCTTAACGGACGAAAGTGTTCGTAGAGAACCACCTTTGGCTTTTCTATCTGGAACTCTCTATTTTGGCTCGCTTTCAATTCACACAACTTGTCTAGTGAATCATGATTTCTCCTGATGCCATTATGATGCTCTAGTTTGGCTTCTGTCGAGTGGACTTGCATTGCTTTGTTTTGTATAATCGTAGTTGTGTCAAAATACTATGACGAAGTCCATAAATGTTTTTATTGATAATTCAATAGTTGGAAAAGGGACTGATGTCGAAGAAAATGTTGGAACATCATCTCTCCAAACTGATGCTCTAGATAATGTCCTAGACATTGGGTTCCACATTGAGTCAGATAGTACAAATTCAGAAGAGGAGGAAGTGAACAAAGGTCCATCTCTTAGAATCCAAAAGGATCATCCTTAGGATCTTGTCATAGGGAATGAAGGGATCACCACCAGATACAGGGATGCGATTTCCAACTCCAATATTGTTTCCAAGTTTGAACCTAAAAACATTGAGGAAGGATTGACTGATGAATTCTGGATAAAGGCTATGCAAGAGGAACTTGGTCGGTTCAAGAGAAATGAATTCTAGGAATTAGTTCCTAGACTTGAGGGGAGGAATATTATTAGTACTAAATGTATATATAAGAACAAGTCTGATGAAAGTGGTACTGTAATCATAAACAAGGCTAAGATGGCACAAATTTATGTTGATGTCATTGTGTATGGAGGAATGTCGAACCAGATGGTCCAACATTTTGTTACACAAATTCAATTTGAACTTGAGACGAGTCTTGTAGGTGAACTGACTTATTGCCTTGGCCTACAAGTGAAACAAATTAATGATACTACTTTTATTTATCAGAGCAAGTATGTCAAGAACATTGTGAAGAGGTTTGGAATTCAAAGTGCTAGCCACATGACAACACCTGCTGCAACACATGTAAAATTAACAAAGAATGAAAAAAGTGTTGGTGTTGATCAAAGTCTCCATAGAAGCATGATTGGTAGTCTCTTGTATCTCACAAATAATAATGGCATTAAATTATGTTGGATAAAACAAATTATGAAGGATTACAATGTCGAATGAGATGTCATAACATTATACTGTGACAACTTGAGTGCCATCAATATCTCCAAGAATCTCATTCAACATAGCAGGACTAAACATATTGATATCGATCAGTTTACTAGGGATCTTGCTGAAGTCAAGTTCGTGACTCTGGAACATGTGGCTATTGAGGAGCAGTTGATAGAAATTTTTGCAAAAGCCTTCGATGCAGTTCAGTTTGAGAAGTTGAGGAGTGAATGAGGCAGTTGTACTTTTAAACAGTTATAGAAATTATAGTTTTTGTGGCGTGCAACAGCTATTTTCTCTTCCCTCCATTTAGTCGTGCACGTGATTTTAGGGGAATCATCACAAATTAACCTACATACTCCACGCCTAAGGATCGGTTATCACACTGTTACTTCAAAATTCAATTTTGTTTTCTCTCTCTACAGAAATCTCTCCAACATCTTTCTTGATCATTCTCTCCATTCCATCTCTTTCAACATGAAATTCAAAGTGAATCAAGATTTTAAAATGTCCAACACTTCTGAATCCACTCCCAGCAACATTCATACCGATTAGAAAATTGCCACTCCGTCAAAGGCAAGGGTTACTTGATCAACTGCCAAAGAGGGTCCTTATGATGTTATCACCAATGCCACTCCCCTCACTGTTGTTGCTGAATGAGTTCCAACCAAGAGAAGTTCTAAAATTTCGGCTGCTAAAAAGGCGAAGCCCTAAAAAGTAAGTGACTCTTTAACTTCCTCTTCATTGATTCGAGAACCCCCTAGTGAAATTAGGAATGATAATCATGTTGATACTGATGTTGTTGTCAACAAACCACATACCATGACTAGTTTTATATTGACCCTATCATAAAACCCTTGAATGTTGAGTCTATAAGAAATCTGTTGAAGAAAATGTTATTACTAGTGTCGAAACATCCAAAGAGTCTGTGTCTGAGAATTTTGGTCATGAAAAACCTAGATCTGAAAAGACCCTAGGTCAATCTAGTCTTTTGAATATTGATGTTGATGACACTGTTGATAATCATGTTCATGTGTCCCCCATTAAAGAAAAGAGTCCTGACCCTATGACTTCCCCCACAAATGTTGATGTTGCCCTTGTTGTTGATCCCACCATAGAAATTGTACACAAGTCGAATGTTTTGCTGGATGTAGAAACATCCTTGGCCCAACCAGGTCTAAGTGTTGATACCATCCAAGAAACTCCCCAAACAGAGTCTGAAAACGTGTCTGTTTCTGCTGATGAGGACCCCAGAATGATGAGGCTACTGAGTCTCCTGAAAACTCTCTGTCCAACATGGAAGAGGATGAGTCTGATGATGATAATAAAAAGGAAGTGGCTACTGATGTTGTTGAAAAAGACATACTTATTGATGTTGTTAATGTGGAAGAGATTGACTCTGATGATGAGCCTATTGGTAAGAGGTTGTCTGCTAATGTTGTTGCAAGAATGAAGCAAAAAAGATAAGTAAAAGTTGTGATGGCTGCAAGTAAGCCCTCTAAGACTCCTAAGAAAATAGGTGTTATGGGTTCTAGTGTGAAGCCTGCTAAAAGTTGGAGCAAGGTGGAAATTCTCTTTGCGAAAAAGAAGTCTTTGAAAAGGAAGGAGGTGCCTTCAAGTGACTCTAAGTATGATGTCGAGGAGGATGTCTGGACATCGTGCCGTCTAGTGTTAGCCTGGTATTTTGAACATGCATTTTGACAGGCAATATGGTTATGAAGACCACGAAATTCACTAAGTACAAGTGAAAGTACAAGTATTTCGACAGGAGTTATGAGAAGGTTTTCAACAAGTGTTTGTTCACTTCGACCGGTGTTAGCTGTATTGTCAAGTATGTATTTCGACAGATGAAATGGTTATGATACCATAAAATTCTATAAGTGCGGGAAAAAGTATGCAAATTTCGACTAGAAAAGGGTTCAAGATGCAAGTTCTCCAAGTCCGAGATTGCAAGATTTTCCTAAGTCCAAGAGAAAGCATATGGAGTTCGACTAAAAGGAATTTTGACAGAGAGGAAAGGATTTCGACCAGAAAGCTTCTTGAAGACTTTGATTTCTCTTTGAAGGGGCATGTTTGAAGGTTTAAACACGTGGAAATCATACTGAAGCTGTCGAAATAATATAGTTTCTAGCCGTTAGGTTTGCAGTTATTTTTCTATGTATATATAGTATTTTTTCATAAGAAAAACGGGTCACAAATCATCACCAAAAGTTCTATACATACAAAGTACCAACTTCTAGAGAAAAGAGTAACAGAATGTATGTAACAAGATCTTGTGAACCACTTTTTGTATTCAATGCAATGCAATTTACATTTCTTTAAGTTTTGTGTTCTTTAAAACTTCAAGCTTCTCTTTATGTTCATTTTAACAACTTTTAAACAATCAAGTGTGGGTTTCTGTCGATATCAGACAGTTATCTTCATGTAAAAACAGTTTTCTTCATCTTTTTGTAAGAAAACTCATTAAATATGATGAACATTCATACTTTTTTGGAAATAATAATGCACAACATGTTCTAGGATTTCTGGTTTGATCCTGCTTGTAATAAGCAAAACTAGACTCGTCATTTACCAAAAACATCGGTAAACATCTGGCAGGAAGAAGTCTGCTGGAAAGAAAATTCCTGTGAATGTTCCTAGTGCCCTCACGGATAATGTGTCCTTCCACTCTGAAGAAAGTGTGCAAAAGTAGAAGTATGTGTACCGAAGAAAGATTTCCCTGGAAAGAGAGTTAGGCAAGGAGGCTTTGGATTTCAAGGAGGTGATAGAGTTGGTCAAAGTTGTTGGGTTGATGAATAATGTGTGTGAGTTGGGCCCCATTTATGAAAAGCTGGTGAAAGAATTTATTGTGAACATTTCTGGTGATTGCAAAAATAATACTAGCAATGAATTTAGGAAAGTGTATGTACGAGGTAGGTGTGTAGATTTTTCTCCTACTATTGTTAATAGATATTTGGGTAGGAATGAGGAGGTTGAGGATGAGATTGAAGTATCCAACAATCTGATATGTAAGGAGATCACTGGTGGTCAAGTGAAGCAATAGCCTAGCAAGGGAAAACTGTCTTGTGGGAAATTAAGTGTAAAATATGATGTGTTGAACAAGATTGGTGTTGCCAACTGGGCACCCACTAATCACACTTCCAGCATAACAACTAGCTTGGCAAGGCTCATTTATATTGTAGGGAGAAAAACCAGGTTTGACTTTGGAGGTTATGTGTTTGATTAAAATATGAAGCATGCTGATTCATTTGTTGTGAAATTACCTATTGCTTTTTCCTCTCTGATCTCTGGAGTTATTGTAAGTCAACATCCTACTATCCTGTTGCCTACTGATGTGCCAAGTAAAAGGGAATCTCCTCTTACTTTTAATTACATGTTGTTTGTCGGGACACATGTCCCAAACATTCTGGTGCCCTCTCGAAAGGAAGCTGGAAGCTCAAGTTTTAAGGAGGATATTGTTGATGAGCTCAAGGAAACCTGCAAGTCTCTGGATGAAACTATAGAAGCCAGAACAATAAGGAAGATCAGCCTTGAGTGTAACACCCTAAACCCCATATTTATTTTTCTAATAAAAATGCAATAAAAAATTAAACACGCAAGGGTGTCACACATCTTAATAAATCCAAAAATACTTCATTTAATATTAAAAACGTCGCAGCGGAATAAATTTCAAAGCATTCAAAGTAATTGTCACATCATTAAATCAACATGAAAACTGAATTCAAAATGAATTCTGAAATAAAATAAATCTCCATTCCCTAGTTTTACTAATCAGAGCATCGACTCAATAAAACTCCCAAAAGCAACAAATAAACAGGAAGGCTCCAACGCCATCCTTCAAGACTCATTGCTACTAATATTCTTCTTCCTGCAAATCTACACCACAAAGGCGTAGGCGCCCAACCCGCCACTAGAGAGTGAGAATATATTCAAAATAAGAATCACATAATCATAATGAATAGAAACAAGGCAAAAAACACATAAGCATCATCAATCATATATTCATATATAAACTATTCATATCGTTAGATAATCATATTTTCACATCATTAGATAATCAACTTCACATTGTTAGATAATCAACATTCACATCATTTAATAAATCACAATGAACAAGTATCACTTAAACAAAGTCAATCATTAATTAAGGAATTAGCAACTCATCAACAGATCACAATAATGTATGCAATGCTCCTAGACTCAACCGTAAATGCATGTGGTACCAAACATATCACCATCGTCAAATATTTTGGACATCAGAGGTATGTTACTGATTTTGTCCACATCATCGTCAAATACAACATCGTTAAATAAACTCGACCATGAATGAATGAACGCCAAGTAATGACTCAACAATGCACATCATTATATGACTCATCAATTACACATCTTTAAATAGCATCATCGTCAAATACAACATCATTAAATAGCACTTCAATTACACATCGTTAAATACTTATAATTAAATAATGCATCGTCAAATATTTTATCATTTACACATCATTAAATAACACATCAATTTCACATCGTAAATAATTCATCTCTGTTCATCATTTAGTATCTCATCAATTCAATTCATCATCTAAAACATATTATCTCAAACACATTTAAAATTAGTAGAAATAATTCCATATAACTATCATAATTATAAAATCACTTTAATATAGAATATACTATATCAATAGTCTCTCATTATATACTAGCAATTCATCACAAAAATGTGCCTATACATACTATATATACACGTTAAATACAAGGTGGAACTTTTCATTTATATAATTTATAAATATGTATATTGGACCGTAGATCTCACTATCTAGGACTTGAGACCCCAAAGCCAAGGGTGTGAACCCTTGGGACAAGGCTGGACGTCCTCCAAGAGGGCAGAAGGCCCACTTGACAATCACAAATAGCCCTTTGGGGGCGCCCTCAGCAGCTTACGAGGGCGCCCAAGTCATGGTTTTGGCCCTTTTACGATTTAGGCCCAAAACCATGACCGGGTAGGCCCAAGAAAGGCTACAAATAGTAACCTTGGGATCATTCCCGAGGCATGACCTAAACACAGCACAGAAACCCTAGTTTCTAGAAGTATTGTACTCACTGCCAGTACAGTTGGCGCCCACCGTGGGGCTACGGTAAAACTGACCTAGCCACCGTCTCCTAGAGAAAAACGGTCGATCCACGGTCCCTGAAAGTCATCAGAGCGCCGTGCATCCACCATATTTCCCAGGAGCAACCTCAAAACCTTCGAATCCGCCGCGATTCACCCCTAGATCTAACTCTCATCAAACAGTCGACCCATTCCCTGTTCAAAGCATCAATTAATCTCTCTGAAATTCGCAATCCCGACTAGGAATCTTCAGTCGCAATCTTTAGACCTTGATAACCGACCCAAAAACGACCATCGTCGCCATCGTTGTTCATGGACCCAGAGGCGGCAGAAGCAGTACAACAACAGATCCGACAACTTCGCAGCCACAGCAAAGCGTTGCAAGTTAACGTCATCGACTTAGATCCAAGGGAAGAATTCCAGAACGAGCGTCTTGAACCCACGGAGGATCTGAAGGAAATCACAATAGGCCCGGAGCCACACCAAACAACCAAGGTGGGGACTTCTTTGGACCCCGCCGAAGAACAAAGTCTAGTGGATCTCTTGAGAAGAAACTTAGACCTGTTCGCCTGGCAACCATCAGATATGCCCGGCATCGACCCTACCATCGTATGCCACCACCTCGCCTTACGCCCAGGAGTGAAGCCGGTGGCTCAGCGCAAAAGGAAATTAGGCGAAGAAAGGAGGAAAGCAGTAGATGAAGAGGTGGCCAAGTTAAGAGACGCCCGTTTCATAAGTGAAATCAAGTATCCTACGTGGCTGGCAAACGTCGTCCTTGTAAAGAAAGCTAACGGAAAATGGCGCATGTGCGTCGACTACACCGATCTGAACACCGCCTGCCCAAAAGACCCATATCCCCTCCCAAACATTGACCACCTTATCGACAACGCGTCAGGGTACCAAACCCTGAGTTTCATGGACGCATACTCCGGCTACAACCAAATAAAGATGGATCCTCTCGACGCCCCAAAAACGGCCTTCATGACTAATCACCACAACTACCACTACGAAGTTATGCCTTTCGGCTTAAAGAACGCCGGCGCCACCTTTCAAAGGTTGATGGACACCGCCTTTGCAGAACAAATCGGAAAGAATTTGGAGGTCTACATCGACGACCTGGTAGTAAAAACAAAGCATGACAAAAGCCATGCAAATGATCTGGAAGAGATCTTCGATCAAGTTCGCGCATATAACATGCGCCTCAACCCGGCCAAATGTTCTTTTGGGGTTCACGCAGGAAAATTCCTAGGCTTCATGCTGACCCGGCGCGGTATCGAGGCAAACCCTGACAAGTGTCAGGCGATAATCAACATGAGAAGCCCCTCTAGCATTAAGGAGGTGCAGCAGTTGACGGGTAGGCTCGCAGCGCTCTCCAGGTTCCTGTCATGTGCCGGCGATAAAGCTTTCTCTTTCTTTGCCTCAATAAAGAAGAAGGAACTTTTCCAATGGACTGAGGAGTGCGAAGATGCGTTCGCAAAGATTAAGACGTTTCTTTCCAGCCCGCCAGTTCTACATCGTCCAGATGCAGGCGCCGTCCTTTTCCTCTACCTATCTATATCGGAGAATGCTATGAGTTCCGTCCTCGTGCAAGATTCTGACGAAGGTGAAAAACCAGTGTATTTTGTGAGCAAGGTATTCAAGGGAGCCGAACTGAGATACCAGAAAATAGAGCGCCTGGCTCTAGCAGTGGTAGCAACAGCGAGGAAACTGCGACCATATTTTCAAGGACATAGAGTTGTTGTCAAATCCAACTACCCCATCAAGCAAGTGCTGTGGAAACCAGACCTGGCGGGAAGAATGGTATCCTGGGCAGTGGAATTGTCCGAATATGACATTCAATATCTTCCTAGAGGCAGCATAAAGTCACAGGTCCTGGCTGACTTCCTAGTAGAATTTTCATCCCCGGTGGAAGAAGTCGCCCCTTTTGTATGGTTGTTATCGGTCGACGGATCATCAAACCTCAAGGGTAGTGGAGCCGGCATAGTGTTGGAGGTTCCAGGGGGCCTAATCATAGAGCAATCGCTGAGATTTGAGTTCAAGGCGAGCAACAACCAGGCAGAGTATGAAGCCCTGGTAGCGGGCATGAAGCTGGCACAAGAGAGGAAAACTTGAGGGCGAAGAGCGACTCCCAGTTGGTGACGAGTCAAATTACCGGGGAATACCAAGCGAAGGACAGTCAACTTATCAAATACTTAGCAAAGGTCAACAGTTTAGCCTCCACCTTTAAGTTCTTCGAGGCAATCTACGTTCCAAGAGAGCAGAATTCAAGAGCCGACCTTTTGTCCAAACTGGCCAGCACCAAACGCCCGGGGAACAACAGAACGGTCATCCAGGAGGTGCTGGCGGCCCCCAGCACAGAGATCATGGAAGTAGGCGCTGTGGAGAATGAGGAGGAGGGATGGATGACGCCCCTCATCAAATACCTCACGGGAGCGTTTAATCCCAAAACCGAGGAGGAAGAGCTGCAAATACGAAAGAAGGCTTCGAAGTATTGCATGGTCGCTGGCAAATTATACAAGAGAGGCAAGGCATCGCCTCTGCTCAGGTGCTTAGGTGAAAACGAGACCCACCTCGTCCTCCTAGAAGTGCACGAAGGCGTATGCGGGAGCCACATCGGCGGGCGATCCCTGGCCGCGAAGCTGTTGAGAGCAGGTTACTACTGGCCAACAATGATCCAAGAGAGCGCAGACTTTGTACGAAAGTGTGACAATTCAGAGGTTTTCTGATAAGAAGCACGCCCCTGCTTGCGAACTCACCTCAGTCTTTTCCCCATGGCCTTTTCATAAGTGGGCAGTGGACATTGTAGGCCCATTCCCGTTGGCACCCGGACAACTGAAATTTCTCATAGTCGGAGTGGATTACTTCACGAAGTGGGTCGAAGCCAAAGCGGTCGCCAAAATCACGGCGGACAGAGTAATACGCTTCTACTGGAAGAAAATAATATGCAGGTTTGGGCTACCCAAAGTTATAGTATCTGACAACGGGACCCAGTTCGCCAGTTCCAAGGTGGTAGAATTCTGCAATCAACTCGGAATCCAGACGAAGTTTGTCTCAGTCATCCACCCCCAAGCAAACGGGCAAGCCGAATCTGCAAACAAGGTGATCTTGAACGGCATAAAAAAGAAGCTTGACGACGCCAAAGGACTTTGGGCTGACCAATTGCATGAAGTGCTCTGGTCATATCACACTACACCTCATTCCACAACCAAGGAAACCCCGTTCACCATGGTATACGGCGCCGACGCTATGCTGCCCGTAGAAATTGACACACCAACATGGCGCCGGGAGAACTTCTCAGAAGAGGCTAATGAGGCGAGCTTACTATGCGGAATAGACATGATTGACGAGGTACGAGAGGCCGCCCACATCCGAGAATTCGCCGCCAAACAAAGAGCAGCCCGCCGGTACAATTCAAAAGTAATCCCACGAGACATGAAAGAAGGAGATTTGGTCTTAAGACAAGTCGTCGCGCCCACCCGAATTGGGAAGTTACTACCCAACTGGGAAGGACCATACCGAGTCAGGGAAAAACTAGCACACGGAGCATACAAGCTGGAGGAGCTGAATGGAGACACGATACCACGAACCTGGAATGCCGCCAACCTACGCCATTACTACAGCTGAGTACTTCACCCTTCTTACAAACAAGCCACACAAGGTCGAACTGCTGAAAAATTTTGCTTGCATTTTCTTTTGAGTTGTTTGTATTTTGATTTCAATTAACGAAGAGGAATAAGGGAGCACTCTTTTCCCCGCGAAAGCTGGGTTTTTAATGAGGCACCAATTTCCGTTTACTCTTATCTCTGTTTGACTCCAGTATCACAGATATCGCCGAAACGAGATAGTCAACATCAACTCACAAAGGGCGCGCCTAACCCCAAAGGGGTTGCCACCTAATTCCTTAACCCTAAAAGACAGGGCTCTAAGACGTCGTGTGCTTAAAATAAAAATGCCACCTAATTCCTTAACCCTAAAAGACAGGGCTCTAAGACGTCGTGAGCTTAAAATAAAATCGCCGCCTAATTCCTTAACCCTAAAAGAGGGCTCTAAGACGTCGCGAGACGAGAATAAAATCGCCGCCTAATTCCTTAACCCTAAAAGAGGGCTCTAAGACGTCGCGAGACGAGAATAAAATCGCCGCCTAATTCCTTAACCCTAAAAGAGGGCTCTAAGACGTCGCGAGACGAAAATAAGATCGCCGCCTAATTCCTTAACCCCCAAGAGGGCTCTAAGACGTCGCGAGACGAAAATAAGATCGCCGCCTAATTCCTTAACCCCCAAGAGGGCTCTAAGACGTCGCGAGCCGAAAAACAAAATCGCCACCCAATTCCTTAACCCTAAAAAAGGGCTCTAAGGCGTCGTAAGCAGAAAACGAAAACGTCGCGAAAATAAAAGAATTCATGCATAAGATGCCTCAATAAAGCAATAACATCGGAAAGCTCAACGGTTTGACAATCTTAAATAAATCGAGAAAACAGCCAAGTAATAACTACAGCCCAAAAAGCATTATCATCACCGTCATTGAATAAGAAACCAACGAAATATAATACAAATCATGCATCGCTACAAATTCAAGAAAGTTCAAGATCAAAGTAAATTAAAGTTACATCAAAGACTATTGTTCGTCCACAAGGACGCCATCTACAATTATCTTGAAAGAATCCATAGACGAAAGATCAGCTTCAGGATGGAGGAAGGCGGCCTGTTCCTTCGCACGATCAAACCCAGTCTCGAAAGACAGCGCCAGTTCTCCTTTGGCTTCCGCAACCTCAGCCTTTAGCGCCATCTCCCTCTCAACCCCCGAGGCGACCTCTTTCCTCAAACGTATGATCACCGCGTCCTTCCCAGCTAAGTCGGCGTCATGACCAACCTTCAAGTCACTGATTTGTTCATCGAACTCGGCCCTCATCGCCTCCGCCGCCTCCTTGACCTCTTTCTCCTTGCCCTCCTGAACCTCTTGTAATTCCTTCTCCAGTAGCTTCACCCTTTCCAGCAACGTTTCTCCATTACGAACTGACTCCGCATATTTGCAATCAACGGACATCAAAAGCATAATAGACCGCAAACAGTTCACGCCGATATCCCTCGTCGCAAAAGGAACAGGGTTCTGCATCCCAGCTGTCACATCATCAGGATTGCAAACCATCTTCTCTTTCACGTAGGCTTCGTAATCAAAATCCTTGTCCCAGAAAGACCGAACATCTCGGCTGGGACCAGTAAGTTCAATGGCGGGACGAGAATGCGCCCGTTTAGACCTCCTCTCTTTTATCACCCCCTCCTCCCCATCCGACGCCTTCCTTTTCTTCTCCTCTCGAGTCTTCTCCTGCGCCACGTCCACAGCACACTCAGGTTGAGCGTCAAGAACAATCTCGGCTTTCTTTTTGGACTTACGGAGGATGAGCCCAGAAGAATCGCTAGTGTCAGCCACCCCGCCCGACCTTTTGGCCTTCAGCTCGGCCAAATACTGCTTCCTCTCTGCAGCCGTTAGTGGCGCCATTGATTCTGCAAGTCAAAAAACCAGAGCCAATACACAAATAATTAATAAAGGGAAAGGCAAAAAGCTAGACAACCAGAGTTACGAAATCAACTCACGCAAATAGGTCTCTAAGCTATCAACATCTCCCTCTCTATTCAGCAACTCCCGGATATCCATGGGCAGCATCTTGTCCAGGAAGGAAACGACACCTTGTTCATACGCACTCAACTGCTCAAAAGCAAACCCAGTAATGGAAGCTGGGGAACTCGTCCAGCAGATAGGAAATTTTAATTCATTATGTACGCGCCCTCCTCCCCTCACCCTAAGGAATGTCTGTCTCCAGTTCTTGTAATGAGAGGCATAAGGGGGAAACAACCGTTTCCCAGGGTGTGCGCCAACGGACACCCACGACGATTTGTCCACCCCCTTAGTACCGTAGAAGCTAAAGAAGCACCCGGCGGAGGGCTCAAAGCCTAATCCCTCGCACGCTATCTCATAGGCCCGGATGAACGCCCAACTGTTGGGCTGAAGCTGCGAGGGCGCCACATTTAACCACCTCAGGACAGTTACTCCGAAGGGCGTGAATGGATACTTCACGCCCAAATCTTCAAAGACCGCCGCATACATATAGAAAAACTCGTGGGCCCTACTCCTTGGCATCCGTAAGTAAACTTTCTCACCAGGACGGCAGGGCTCCAGGATCACATCATCTTCGCATCCTGTCGAAGAAACATTAACCTTGCTTCGGAACAGCGCCACTCGTTCAGGATCCATAAACACGGACTCCGAGCGCATCTTTTCGCTAGTAGAACCCCCTAGTCCCGAATCACTAGCGGACGCCATACAGTAATTTTCTCTCGTATAGGAGGGACCTGGACGAACAGAAAGAATAACACAATCAGATGAGTTCCCACTATCGCCTTTCTCCTCACTATCACTCGAGTCACTCGAAAACTCCCCTAAAAGGGAATGGCCATAGTAGGCATTTTCAAAGGCAACCCAATCGGTGGTCCCGTCCGATCGTTTCGCAAGCCTAACCGCCTCTCTCAATAACGCATCCCTTTCCTCCGAGTTAGCCGGAGATAGTACGTTTCCATTCCCATCACACTCCCTGATAACTACCATGTCCTAGTTTGAATTACAAAAACGAAGCGCTAACGTTCAGAGGATGAATTCTAAAAAAAAGGGATTACCTGTTTCGAATGAAGAAAAGCTGGGCGAAGAAAGGGACTGATTTGATTCTGAAGGAGCGCGTTGATTCTAAGAACTGTTTGCAACTGGCGATGGATATGCGTTTCGGAAAAAGAAAGGAGAAGGAAAGTGAAAAGACAAAGCTGAACAGTGCAGACAGGGTAAGTAGATCCACGTTCAGTTTAAAGTGAAA
Source organism: Medicago ruthenica (assembly GCA_018208015.1). NCBI lineage: Eukaryota > Viridiplantae > Streptophyta > Magnoliopsida > Fabales > Fabaceae > Medicago > Medicago ruthenica. The sequence goes on along the minus strand of WNNG01000584.1, from coordinate 156,975 downwards.
AGCCTGGGAAAACGCGCAGATGACGTCACTTAAGTTGGCACGATTTCCGAGAACCGCTAAGATTCGGACACGTCAGCGAGAGCGAACGGTCGCCTCACGCCAGCCGTCGGATCCCAATAAAAGGCGTCCTCAACACGTGGTCCAAAGGACGCGGCGAGCTACATGCAGTTTAATCACTTCGCCTTGTACCAAGACTTGTGCTTGTTGGGCTAGCATAAATATTCCTGTTGGGCTGGCGCCCACATTCTCGTAGGGACAGTGCCGCCCACTAAAGATTCCTGTTGGGCTGGCGCCCACATTCTCGTAGGGCTAGTGCCGCCCACTAAGGTACTCAAAACAAAACATGGAGCTAGTACCCATGTTGGGCTAGTATCCGGGCTAGTATCCGTGTTGGGCTAGTACCCACGCAGGGTTTAAACACCCACGTTGGGCTAGTACTCATAAAATTTTTTCACATGGCTTCGTGACTAGTAAGCCCCACTTGCTGGGCAAAAGGTCATAGACAAACCCCCTATAAACAGTTTAATCACTTCGCCTTGTACCAAGACTCGTGCTTGTTGGGCTGTGGACCGTAGATCTCACTATCTAGGACTTGAGACCCCAAAGCCAAGAGTGTGAACCCTTGGGACAAGGCTGGACGTCCTCCAAGAGGGCAGAAGGCCCACTTGACAATCACAAATAGCCCTTTGGGGGCGCCCTCAGCAGCTTACGAGGGCGCCCAAGTCATGGTTTTGGCCCTTTTACGATTTAGGCCCAAAACCATGACCGGGTAGGCCCAAGAAAGGCTACAAATAGTAACCTTGGGATCATTCCCGAGGCATGACCTAAACACAGCACAGAAACCCTAGTTTCTAGAAGTATTGTACTCACTGCCAGTACATATATATTCAGTAAGATACAAGTGCAACGAAACTTTGATTGAACAAGAACAGCTGCAACAATTTATTTGTACAACAATTAGAATGGCATGGCAATAGCAATTTATATATATGGAACACGGCAAAGCAGCGAACAGCAACAGCCACAATTAGAATTTAAAAAAAAGAAACGCAACAACAAGTAATTGGATACAAGCATGCAATATGAAACAAAGGGAATGGCAACAGTAACAATGGTAATTGGATTTTAAAGGAATATAACAATATAGAACTGGAATTTAAAAATTGCCTAGAACAAGAATTCTAAAACGAAAATCAAACATATAATTGCACTAATACAAAAGAACACATTTAATCATAGATTCATCAAAGAATAAGAAAACAATGAAAATTAATAACCCTTCGCTATCCACATGAGTACACATCCCTTATGATGTATAAAACTTCCCCCTTACCTCTAGTTTGCAGAATTTGATGAATTCCTACAATTAAATCTCTCACCAGGTTCTTCTCACTATGCCTCCTTGTCTCTTCTCTCCACAACCCTAGTTTCCTTTGATCTGTAATCTTTTCTCTGTTTGTTGTAACCCTGTTTTCCTAATGTTCTCATCTATTTGTAATCACCAGCTAAGTTTGTTACTTACTTAATCTTTGACAGACTTAATATATGCAACTCCATATGTAAATTTAATTAAAACGCTACTCAGCTTACTTTTCACACCTCCTTTTTACCCAGCTTTACTATTGCACTCCTAATTGCACCCTATTTTCTTAGTCTCATTAAAACGCTATTTTCTTCCTAATTCTTATTTTCTCTTGTCTTTTAACTAGTCAACCAACTCATATGTTTCTCATTATCCATTTCTCAATAAATACAAACGATTAAATAAATAAAATCACACAAACCAAAACTAATAACAATAATAATAATAATATGTAATACCAATTACTAATAACTAAGATTAAAAATCGGGTTGTTACAATGAGAGCATGATTAAAGACTTAACTGAGGAAGAGGGTGATGAGGTAAATGCTGGTAATGAGGATGATGATGATGGTGCCGAGGACGAAAATGAAGAGGAAACAAGTGACATTTTCTGAATGACTCTGCTGCTCTTTGATTTTCGTTTTGTTGATCTTCTTTTGTTTTGTTTTATGGGCCTTAGCCCTGGATAATTTATGCACTTATTTGCTATGGGTTGTAATAGCTAGTACTCTTCTATGATGTTATGACTACTTTAGTTTATGCTATGGTTTGTCAAATTTTGCTAAAAAAGGGGAGTAGTAGTTAATTAGTATGTTTATGCATGTTTCTTCTCTTGCGTGGAGTATTTTAGGGGAGTAGTATATGCCTATATGCCATTTCCATTCTCTGATGATCTGCAATTTAGGGGGAGTATTTTTGCTAGCCTGATGATTGCATGATAATATGTGCTAGTATGCTTTGAAGACATGTGTACCTCTCTTCTTGAGGTGTATTTATTTTTTGGTATGAATGCATGTGCATATGTTTCTGAGATGTTGATGTCAAGCATGATGTCCTGGACATCCGTACCTCGTGAGAGTTTATTTCTCTCCCGTTCTTTTTATGGGAGTTTATTTCTCCTTGTGTGCTTGAAGTTCTGTGAGGTTGATTCCATCTAATCCGCTGCTGAGTATGCCTCTGGTGTTTTTGATGAAGTTTTCTTTGTGTGCGTTATTTTCATTTCAAGACTTTCTTATGAAGTAGCCTTGAATAAGTTTTCTTTCTTTCAAGATGATTGTTTGTGTTAATATGAAAGAAGGTATTTATGTATCCATCCTGCATGTATTGGTATTACAATTATAAAAGAGGTTTTAGCCAAAATTAGCCAAAGGGGGAGATTGTTGGGTTATTACTGTGTTGGCTGCATTTTGTTAAAATAAGAAGTTCTAGCAAGATGTTGGACTAGATGTCCAAGACATGTAAGTACGACATCTTGACTCAGGGTGTTGTATTCTTTTTCACATTCCTGGAAGATTTGTTTTTAGCGTGAGATTTTTGATGATTTGATTGACGATATGATTAATGTGACTTGTGCTCCAAGAGGCGTGTGTTTCTAGAAGCTGCTTGTATCGGTTTGTGATTTGTCGTGTTTCCATATTAAATGTCCTAAACATTTTAGGAAACATTATATTTGCTTCTTGGAAGATTGTTGCTGAAGATTCTATTGGATCAACATATGTGTTTAGCCCGATTGAAGACCAAGCCCATGCATTCTCTAGCTATATAAAGAAAGACTCAAACCACGTGAAACTTATTGAAGCCATCATTTGAGAAAAGTGTCATACTAGGGTTTCGATTCTATTCTTGTTATTTTGTGAGCCACTCTTTGTATCACCTTGATGCATAGAGCTGGACTGTTTTAGTTGAGTTGTACTTTGTGCTTTGTAAACTTCTCTAGTGCATCTAGCTAGAGGAGGTTGTGTTTAGTGTAGTGTCTCTCCTAACCATTTGTAATAGTTGTCAAAATCACGGGTTGTGTGATTGAGGAGAAAGTGAGAGGGGTTCTCATATCTAGGGGGAGTCTTAGATAGAAATACCACAGGTAGTGATTAGGTGAGAAGGCAGTGAACCAGAGGTTTTTCACATAGGACTTTGAACAAATACTATTATAGTGGCTTTCCTTTCTTGGCATGGATGCCTCCAGATGTAGGTGACGTTGCACCAAACTGGGTTACCAAATATCTTGTGTTCTAACTTTCCTGCACTTTATTTGTTGCTATTTATTGTTATTTGTTTTACGGTTACATAACCAAGTGTCTAGGACATCGCATAAGACACTCTGAGTGTCTAGGACATCGTGTAGGACATTTGTCCACTGCGTGCCAGAATTTCAATTTGAAATGAATTGCATTGAATTATGATTTGGTTTATGAACTTATTAAACGATTAATAAAGATGATTTGATTAATGAAGTATGCTTCATGACGTAGAATGATGTGTTAAGAGTACATGATGAGGTGATGTGATTATGTAATAGTGCGATTACATTTTGATATGATTAATGAGATGAGTTGATTATATTAGAAATACTATGATAACGATGATTCATTGACGTGATTAAATGTTAATGTGGTGATGAGATGATTTGATGATGTGTGGATGTATTGATTTGACGATGCATTGGTGTGTTGATGTGTTGATATATTATACGATGAAGTGATTATATAACTATGAACTATATGGTGTTGTGCATTGTCGAGTCTATACTTGGTATCCATGCTTCATGGTCTGTCCAATCTTGATAGTAATATACCTCTGACTATCCAAATAATCATGACGCCGTGGGATCACTCAGTAACATAACTCTGATATCCAAAACTTGGTACCACATGCATATAGACTCGAGTTAGGCGCATTGCATACATCATTATGAGTCTATGTGGAAGATGTTTAATTTGACTATATGTGATTATGTGATGATGTGCTATTCGAAAGTGTGAAACATAACTATGTGTTATGTGGAAATGTGTTTACGTAAATCTGCGATGTTGAATGACGAGCTTTCTTTACTAATGCACAAACGGTGTATGTCTTGATGTCTTTAATTGGCTTGGATGTGGGTAATTACTTATGAGATGTTAGTTGAGACTTGTTATCCTTGGGACATGATTATATGAACGTGTGAATATGTTGTTTATGATATGTTGCTTATTCATGATGAATATATGTTTAATGTATAGTTGACATGTTTGTTTATCCTTTAACTATACATGTGTTCGTATTTTTCCACGTGTTGAATATTTTCTCAACCTTTTGTGGGTTTCCGCCTATGCCACTTGTGGTGTAGACTTGCAGGTTGAGGAAGAGTAGTTGATGTGAATTTTCCAAGGATGGATTTGGAGCCAACTCGTCCTTTATCGCATTTGCTTTGGAGTCTAGCATACTATTGCTATGATTAGAACTATTGGGGTGTTTTTATCTATGTTATCAGATTATGTTTTATGAACCTTGAGTTCATTTGAGGATGTATTATTTCTGAGATATGATTTATATGACTTATGTTGTTGAGATTATTTCCATTGTGACTTTATATATATGGAGTTGGATTTTGTTGATTGATGAAGAGTGACACCTAGAAATGTTATTTATATTTGTTGCATTATTATTTAAAAATAGTATGCGGGGTTTAAGGTGTTACAATGAACCTGTCCAAACGATGATCATCCACCCCTCCATTCTTATTTTGTTGCCTCTGCATAGCCGCATTCGCATGAGACAATGCTTGAGCCATCGCGGTCATCGCATTCGCAATCGCTACATCGTTCCTTCCAGCCATCTCGTACTATACACATGAACCACCTTGTTAGAAAGAACAAACATCGACAGTATTCATATACATGTCGCATGCAACAGAATAAAACAAAAGTTTTGGTCTAACTGGACCGACCTGCTTACCAACTTTATAACACCCTTAAACCCCGCATAATATTTTTGAATAAAAATGCCAAAAATAATAAAGCATGCAAAGGTGTTACTCTTCATCATCAAACAGAATCCAAACTCCAACATATAATATCAAGTCGCAGCGTAAAAGAAGTCTCAACATATAAACTCATACGTCATATCTCCAAATAAATACGTCGACAAGAGAACTCAAAGGTTCTATAAACAAGTTTAGAAGGACATAAAAATAAACCCCAACAGTCCTAATCAGAGCAATATTAGGCTAGACTCCAAAAGAAAGCGGTAAAGAACGAGTAGGCTCCAAATCCATCCTCGGAAAACTCACGGCAACTAGGCTTCCTCTTCCTGCAAGTCTACACCACAAGGGCGTTGACAGAATTCCACAAGAAAGGATGAGAAATATTCAACACATGGAAAGAATATGAACGCATGTATAGCTTCAAGGTAATTCAACACATCAAGTATGCATATATTCAACATAATCAGGTAAAAGTCAAATGCATTCTCATCCATATATACATATAGGTACAACGAACTTCAAGTCATCATCACAAGAATATAAACAAGAAATAAACGTCATCAAATAATCATCAAGTTGAATACATAGCATTCACACGTCATCACCATCGTCAAATCACACATCTTCCACGTAGATGCACATAATCAATTCAAACATCTCCACATAAACTCATCATTATGCATGCAATGTTCCTGACTCGACTCTATATGCATGTGGTACCGTTTTTGGATATCAGAGGTATGTTACTGATTTATCCCACCATCGTCATATCATCTTTTTTCACTATCGTTAAATCGGACTGACCGTTAATGTATGAACATCTCATCTTGACTCGACATTGCACATCATTCATAAGACTCAACAGTTAAACATCAACAACATCATCAAATAATATTCACCATCGTTATATCACAAATATCATGTCAACATCATTATATCAAAGCAACATCGTTATATCATATATTCACCATCCAAACTAGATTATACGAAACTAGATTATAGATATGTGTATATATATCTATATATAAATATAAATATATACATATGTATATATATACATGTGTGTGTCTATATATATATATATATATATATATACACATACATACACGAATGTATATTGTATCCCATAAATATATATTTATTTAAACTATTACAAGTTGTCTCGGTAAAATGTATTTTCTTAAATATAATAAAATTTGTATTCAACGTCCAAATTAATTAGAGGTTGACTATTTCATTTCTATGGAAAAAGTTAAAATCATATACTAATATTTATGATTATTTATTTTTTTATATTGATTTGTTCCTATATAAACCCCTGGTTTTGTTCTATCAAGAATTCATCTTATAACTCCCCTCATATAAACAAAAGAAGTCATTTTATAATTGTTTTTTATATTGAAACTATTAAAATGACTAAGTTTTCTTTCCTTCAAATTATCTTCGTTGCCTTCATTTTTTCAGGTATGCTCTTTTTATATCAAATTTCGTACAACCTATTTTTATGTGTGCCGCATTTAAAAAATATATATGTGTGTTGGTAATGTTCAATAGGTTGGGTGAACATGTTAAAGCTTAATAATTTTTTGATAAAATAATTGTTATAAAAATAAAATGTCCATATAACTTGGGTTTAATTATTTGAAAGGTTACCCCGTCAAAAAATAAATAAAATTATAATTTGAAAGCTTCCTGTCACAAAAAAGAAATCACTTTTTGGTTACAAGAAAAACATTTATTTGAGAGGATTACATTATTTCACATTGAATTCTATACAAAAATCCAATTATCTTATCTTAAGATCATAATTGCTACTTTACTCAAGAATTAATAATCGTTTTATGAATTTTATAAAAAAAAAATATTTGTTTTCTAGAAAATTATATTGTTCATAATTTTAGATATTATCTGAGATCTAATTTTCTAATATATTACCAAGCACAGTCACACACACATATTGAGGGGACATTCACAAAAATACTGTATGTTTTAAATATAACATACTGATTTTAGAGGTTGATAATTGGGTCCTTATCTCTCAAACATTTTGATGTTATTTTATTTGACTCTAATAATTTATATGTCCTTATAGGAGTTATAATATAGTTTCTTTGTTTAATTGAGAGATATTGATTTAGTGATAATAAGGTCTTGTAGATTTAGAGAAATACTTTTTTGGATATAATCATTTAAACACACATAAAATTATACATTATTTGATAATTTTAAAATTCTTATGACTATCTCAGACATTCTTTAGGGTTTTAATCCCCTTCTAATTATTCTTTTATTTTCACAGTTAGTTTTTTTTATGGTGATTATTCTTCTTATTTTTTCAGCTATAGCATTGACAAGCGATGGATGTATCACCACCCAACCAGGTGATTGCACATTGGAAGCATGTGGAAAATGGTGCTATGAAACTTATCAAGGTTATGGAACTTGCGTACCCGCCGATCACAGCTTCAATCCTAAATATATATGTCTTTGTAATCATACTATTAAGTGTTCCATCTAGAACAAAAGCATCACAATGTGTTCTAGATTAAATGTAACCGCACAACAAAATAAATTTAATAAATTCGAGTAATTACATTTACAAAAGTTATTAAACTGTCTGTGTTTTTTTAAGTAAGGTAAAATGAAATATATTAAACCAAAAGAACATGAAAACTTGCAAAAGGAGTGCAAGGTCATGATTAAAAAGTAATTACAAGGTGAATAAAATTGTCACCAACAAAAACAAAAATACTAGATAGCGAGTAATTAAGAAACGCTTGATAAGAAACAAGACTCAAACACTAAAGAGGAATTAGCCACCAATGACAGAAATCAAAAGCTAAGTATTTTTGTTTAGCTTTCAACTAACAGAAAGATAGAAGTTTGACTGTATCAAAAAGTTGATGTTTAGGCATTTCTTTTTGTTGAAAAGTACGATAGTTTCTTTCTTTCCAGAGAACCCAAACACATATCACCAAGTGGTTGATGGGATCTTCATGGACCATTCCGTTAAATGGATTCACAGAAACTATAAACAAAGTTTTATGAAAGCCTTTTGGTAATGTAAACAAAAGTAAAATAGTCAAAGATAGAGAAAGTGTAAATGACCAGTTAATGCACAAACTAAATCAAAAGATCAATTGCGGAATACTACATCATTGACAAAAAAATTAAGAATATATTTAAAATAAAGATTATATTGAATGGATAAATCATATACAACCAGCCAGATGAAGAGTACTACATATAATCCTAGCTATTTATATCTAAGCCCAACACAAAAGAGAGTTTAGTTACCCATGGAAAGCATAACTAACAAGAGAATGGTGATAGATGCTGGAGAAGCATCAACAAGCTTGAATACAAGCTCCCTAGCCTGCCTATGGTGGCTCACACATTCCTCTCTATGTTCTCTCTCTATTTGGTTAAGTTACAAGTGATTTGTTGTGAACGAAACAAACGACATCTCTATTTATAGTGTTTTTGCAAGTTTAATTTCGCTACGCGCAATATAGATTGCCTAGAAAATCAAGCTTTCTTCTTTGAAGGAAAAAACCTCCTGTCTTCATATATTTCTTGAAAAACTACCTTAGTTCCCTTAACGGACCAAAGTGTTCGTAGAGAACCACCTTTGGCTTTTCTATATGGAACTCTCTATTTTGGCTCGCTTTCACTTCACACAGCTTGTCTAGTGAATCATGATTTCTCCTGATGCCATTGTGATGCTCTAGTTTGGCTTCTGTCGAGTGGACTTGCATTGCTTTGTTTTGTATAATCGTAGTTGTGTCAAAATACTATGATGAAGTCCATAAATGTTTTTATTGATAATTCAATAGTTGGAAAAGGGACTGATGTCGAAGAAAATGTTGGAACATCATCTCTCCAAACTGATGCTCTAGATAATGTCCTAGACATTGGGTTCCACATTGAGTCATATAGTACAAATTCAGAAGAGGAGGAAGTGAACAAAGGTCCATCTCTTAGAATCCAAAAGGATCATCCTTAGGATCTTGTCATAGGGAATGAAGGGATCACCACCAGATACAGGGATGCGATTTCCATCTCCTATATTGTTTCCAAGTTTGAACCTAAAAACATTGAGGAAGGATTGACTGATGAATTCTGGATAAAGGCTATGCAAGAGGAACTTGGTCAGTTCAAGAGAAATGAATTCTAGGAATTAGTTCCTAGACTTGAGGGGAGGAATATTATTAGTACTAAATGTATATATAAGAACAAGTCTGATGAAGGTGGTACTGTAATCAGAAACAAGGCTAAGATGGCACAAATTTATGTTGATGTCATTGAGGAATGTCGAACCAGATGGTCCAACATTTTGTTACACAAATGCAATCTGAACTTGAGACGAGTCTTGTAGGTGAACTGACTTATTGCCTTGGCCTGCAAGTGAAACAAATTAATGATACTACTTTTATTTATCAGAGCAAGTATGTCAAGAACATTGTGAAGAGGTTTGGAATTCAAAGTGCTAGCCACATGAGAACACCTGCTGCAACACATGTAAAATTAACAAAGAATGAAAAAAGTGTTGGTGTTGATCAAAGTCTCCATAGAAGCATGATTGGTAGTCTCTTGTATCTCACAAATAATAATGGCATTAAATTATGTTGGATAAAACAAATTATGAAGGAGTACAATGTCGAATGAGATGTCATAACATTATACTGTGACAACTTGAGTGCCATCAATATCTCCAAGAATCTCATTCAACATAGCAGGACTAAACATATTGATATCCATCAGTTTACTAGGGATCTTGCTGAAGTCAAGTTCGTGACTCTGGAACATGTGGCTATTGAGGAGCAGTTGACAGAAATTTTTGCAAAAGCCTTCGATGCAGTTCAGTTTGAGAAGTTGAGGAGTGAATGAGGCAGTTGTACTTTTAAACAGTTATAGAAATTACAGTTTTTGTGGCGTGCAACAGCTATTTTCTCTTCCCTCCATTTAGTCGTGCACGTGATTTTAGGGGAATCATCACAAATTAACCTCCATACTCCACGACTAAGGATCGGTTATCACACTGTTACTTCAAAATTCAATTTTGTTTTCTCTCTCTACAGAAATCTCTCCAACATCTTTCTTGATCATTCTCTGCATTCCATCTCTTTCAACATGAAATTCAAAGTGAATCAAGATTCCAAAATGTCCAACACTTCTGAATCCACTCCCAGCAACATTCATACCGATTAGAAAATTGACACTCCGTCAAAGGCAAGGGTTGCTTGATCAACTGCCAAAGAGGGTCCTTATGATGTTATCACCAATGCCACTTGTAATATCCCGCTTAGATGTATCAGTTATAAGCATTAGAAACTTCGTATGCAAGCAATGGCAAAGTGGTAATTAAGAAGTGGCATAGTTGTAAATAAAGGGAAAAGGCTTTTTGGATATATATGAAAATTGGCAAGGTTTTTCTACTCATTTTCTCATACACAAAATCTGAAATTTCTCTTCCTTTCTTCCCTCATTTTCGCCCCATCCCCTCTTAATCTTCATCATCAAATCATCATCCCTTAAGCTAGCAAACTTCTCCCTAAATCTTTGTATGATAAGCAAGCTTGTGTTGGTGGTTTTTGGAACAAGAAGAAGCCAAGGATAGAAGTTCTCTTGAGTAGAGATTTTGGAGCTTGAAGCTAAGGATTAAGCCAACATCAAACCCATCTTGAGGTGAGCTCTCTTGGGTTATAGAACCCATCTTGAGAATCCTTTTATAAGTTTGAAGTTCATGGTATTTATGAACTAGTTTGAGGTTTTGTGCCCTATTTCCCTTTTGCTTAGAATTCCTTGATTAATCATGATGTAGTCTATCTCTATGCCTTAGAAATTCGTCTCTTGAGATGTTATAATGCCTGGGTATGAGTGGTTTAACCAAAAGAGGTGGAGATCACGTTTGTGCATGTTCTATGTTGTCTGATGATGAAAATCGGGCCCCGAAATGGTGAAATCGGCCGCCGATTTGAAGCATAAAGTTCAGGTTTTGTTACGGCAAATTTCGGCCCCCGATTTTAGCAAATCGGCCCCCGATTTTCCAGCTACCCAATTTCATGTTTTTGAGTATAGGAATGCATATAAGGTAGGATGGGTAATAGGTATGGCATAGGGAGATGATTACTCAATATCTAAGTTATATAGAGGAGTATAGAAGCTAGTAATGGGATTATCCCTTACTAAGAAACTCCATATACACACTAAGTATATGCAAGCCTTAGAGCAATAAGAGTAAGAATGCTTTGGAAATTATAGTTATAGAAATGTTTATAGTGTTGGTTCTCCAACAATTATAGGTGGCTTATGAGAACGATAAGCCAAGATTATAGGTTACAGGTTATAGGTTACAAGATTGTTATATGATTAAAGTAACAGATTACATGTTTATATGTTAAAGTTAAAGAATCAAAGATTAAAGATATTGGCGTGCTTGCACGTTTCACAGTCATATGGCGTGTTCATCAGACTCCAGGATTCGCCGGATGGGACTTCTCCGAGAGGGTTGTCCACACGTTTCATAGGGAGTCTGGTGCTAGCCTGATATGATAGGAATTTCACCGGTTTATAGGGAGACGTATCTCGGGGTTGCTCCACCCGGGGTGCCCTCCGTAAAATGAACTCAGATAATTGCTTGTTCAACGCTAACAGCTAACATAAAACACTTTATTTGTTTTATGATTCATAGTTATAGTTACAGTCATAGAAAGTTTACAGTTACAGGCAGGTTATAGTTAAAGTCATAGGCAGGTTTATAAGACTTGGCGATTCTAGAATTCCCCTAAATTGCCAAGGTAGGCATGGCGACCCTAGGTTCCCTGTGGTTGCGAAACAGTAGGTTGGGTAGAGCTCACTGAGACATTATGTCTCATCCCATTCCTTCTGGTGCAGGTTCACAGGCAGGATCGCAATCAGCACGCAACAAGGGTAAGGAAAAGGCTACGGACTGATCGTGCTGTTATTATATGTTATGGATGATTGTATTATATGGATGTATCATATGGTTGTACATGTATCAGAGATGTTGTTTAACTTTGGATTGTAATATTACAATGTGATGTAATATTTGTATGAACTTTTATATTGTAAATTAATGTATCCAGTACGAAATTTTAATACTCGTATAAGATCCTAGGCAATCTTATTATGGGTGTTACAATTTGGTATCAGAGCAGGTCGATTCAGACTGTGCCATGGGTCATTAAAATACAATTCAAGTTTGTGGATCTCTTGGATCCGGGACATTATTCTAAATGTTATATCTAGTTGAAACTGATCACTTTGACTTGTGTATGACAGTTAGGATAAGATGTCTGGGAGGAGAAGAGGTCCTGGCAGGCCTAGATCGAATCAGGCTGATGCTGAGGAAGCCAGTGGAGACCCTAATATGCAATTTTGGGCTCAAATGATGCAACAGCAGCAGGCGTTGCAGCAACAGTACCAAGAGCAGCAAGCTCAGGCTGCGTTACAGCATCAGCAGATGATGCTCATGATGCAGCAGCAAGCCCAACAACAGGCTCAGGCTCAACAAGAATGGATGGGGATGATGCACCATGGACAAGGTGCTCAACAGCAAACACCACCACCAGTAGTGGCTAATCCGTCCTACCGGGAGTTTAACAGAAATCACCCTCCTGAGTTTAATGGGGAAGGTGAACCTCCAGAGGCCAAGAGATGGCTGAAGCAGATTGAGAAAGTGTTCCGGATGGTGGATTGCCCTGAGGAAAGTAAAGTATTGTTGGCTACTAACCAGTTCAGAGGCGCAGCAGAAGATTGGTGGGAATCTGCTCAACGCCGGATGATAGCAAATGACACAGAGATCAACTGGGATAACTTCAAAGAAGCAATGATAGAGAAGTATATTCCGATGTCTTATAAGGTGAAGAAAGAACAGGAATTTCTTGAGCTGAAGCAAGGTGGCATGTCAGTCACCGAGTTTACAAAGAAGTTTGAAGAATTGTCGTATTACTCCTCTCACAACGAGTATGCCGCTAATGAGAATTGGAAGATGAATCAGTATAGGCGTGGGTTGAGAGGTGAGATTGATACCGCAGTGAGCCTTCAAAGGAACACCAGTTATGACGAGATGGTTCACGATAGTTTGGTTGCGGAAGCGGGTTTTGCCAAGACCGCGAAAGAGAAAGCTGCAGCATATGAAAAGAGAAAGGGAAAGTTTCCAGATAGATATCATGAGAATAAGCCTAAGGGCTCTCCTAAGAGGGGTAAGCAGTCATTTCCACACCAGGCGAGTGCTGCTTGTAAATATTGTGGGAAAATGCATTACGGTGAATGCATGAGGCAAACAGGTGTGTGTTTCGGGTGTAGGCAGCCGGGGCACATTTTGGCAAATTGTCCAGAAAGAAGAGGTAAAAGTGGAGCTGAGGGTACTACAACAAGTAAGGGAAGAGTGTACTCCCTTGATGGCCAGAAGGCTTTGGCAAATGAAGATTTAATTGCCGGTATGTGTTACTTAGGCCAAACTCCAGTTAAAGTGCTTTTTGATTGTGGTGCAACATGTTCCTTTATTTCTTACAAGTGTGTAGAAGCATTACAATTGTCTATGTCACCGTTGATACCTCCTATGACGGTATCTACCGCTACTGAGGGCGGAGTTGTAGCTAGTTTTATATGTGAAAATTGCCCGATCACTGTATCTAGCAAGACATACTACATAGATTTGGTGTGTCTTCCCATGATACAACTTGATGTGATCCTAGGAATGGATTGGTTATCTGCTAATCATGTTTATATTGGATGTGCGGAAAAGTGTATTTTTATGCCTACGGAAGATACAACCGAAGGTGTGGCGTTATCAGAGTTAATCAACCGCACTCATCAGCTTACCCAGCTTATGTGTGCACAGGATAGGGGTTTTTATGTAATGGTTACTGTGACTTCAGAGTCAGAATTGAGTCCCAGTGACATTCCTGTTGTCAGTGATTATTTGGATGTTTTTCCTTCGGAGATAAGCAATTTACCCCCTGAGCGGGAAGTTGAGTTTTCTATTGATCTTATTCCAGGATCGGAGCCAGTATCAGTGGCGCCTTATAGAATGTCACCGTCAGAGTTAAAGGAATTGAAGTCTCAGTTGGAAGACTTAATTCAGAAACATTTTATCAGGCCTAGTGTGTCGCCTTGGGGTGCACCAGTGTTGTTGGTTAAAAAGAAGGATGGTAGTATGAGATTGTGCATCGACTACCGTCGGCTGAATAAAGTAACGATAAAGAATAAGTATCCGTTACCGAGGATTGATGATCTTTTGGATCAACTCAAAGGAGCTTCAGTGTTTTCAAAGATTGATCTCAGATCAGGATACCACCAGATTCGTATCAAATCGTCAGATGTGTCCAAGACGGCGTTCAGAACACGTTACGGACATTATGAGTTTTTGGTTATGCCTTTTGGAGTGACTAATGCTCCAGCAGTGTTTATGGACTACATGAATAGAATTTTCCAGCCTTACCTGGATCAGTTTGTTGTAATTTTCATAGATGATATCTTGATTTATTCAAAGGACTCACAGGAACATGCTCAGCATCTGAGGATTGTTTTGGACATCCTTAGAGAAAATCAGTTATATGCAAAATTCAGCAAATGTGAATTTTGGTTATCGGAAATTCAGTTTTTGGGGCATGTTATTTCTAAAGGAGGAGTGTCAGTTGACTCATCAAAGGTTGAAGCTGTCCTTAATTGGGCCAGACCAGCGAATGTAACAGAAGTTCGGAGTTTCCTCGGTTTAGCAGGTTACTACCGAAGATTTATTATGAGATTTTCACAGATTGCTTTATCATTGACACGCCTCACAAGGAAAGATGTGCCTTTCGTCTGGGACGAAGATTGTGAGAAAAGTTTCCGGACTTTGAGAAAGAAATTATCCAAGGCTCCAGTATTAGCAATACCAGACCCTGATAAGAAATATGTGGTTTATTGTGATGCGTCCTCTAAAGGACTGGGCAGTGTGCTCATGCAAGAAGTTAATGTGATAGCTTATGCTTCTCGACAGCTGAAATCTCATGAGGAGAATTACCCCACTCATGACCTTGAGTTGGCGGCAATAGTTTTTGCTTTGAAAGTATGGAGGCACCATTTATATGGAGCACAATTTGACTTGTTCAGTGACCATAAAAGTTTAAAGTATTTGTTCGATCAACGGGAACTGAACATGAGGCAGAGAAGATGGATGGAATATTTAAAGGATTTTGATTTTGAGTTAAAGTATCACCCTGGAAAGGCGAATGTAGTTGCTGACGCCTTGAGCAGGAAGTCTTTGATTAGAGCAGAAGTGCTGATGCATACCTGTGGTTTATATGAGAAATTTAGGGATCTTAATCTCAGCGTTACAGAAATGGATGATGGCGTCTTGTTGCAAAGATTAGAGGTTACTTGTGATTTGCGGTCCCGAATTGCACAAGCTCAAGGATCGGATGTGAATCTTCAGAGGAGGATTGGTCGGTCAGAGTTTTCAAGGGCTTCGGATGGTACTCTGCTGTTTGAAGGTAGAGTTTGTGTTCCTAATGATGCTAGTTTAAAAAGGTTGATTTTGGAAGAGGCACACAAGAGTAGTTTCAGTATTCATCCGGGTACCACTAAAATGTACCAAGATTTAAAGAAGGATTATTGGTGGCCAGGAATGAAGACCGATATTGCAGAATTCGTATCACGTTGTATTGTGTGTCAACAAGTGAAGATCGAACATCAGAGGCCGGCAGGGATGCTTGTACCATTGGAGATCCCTCAGTGGAAATGGGAAGAAATCTCTATGGATTTTGTGACAGGGTTACCTCGGACTCAACGGGGACATGATTCAATTTGGGTAGTTGTCGATCGGTTAACTAAGTCTGCTCACTTTTTACCGGTTAGGACTACTTACAGGGCTGCTCAGTATGCAGAATTATTCATAGCGGAGATTGTGAAACTTCATGGTGTTCCAACCAGCATTGTGTCAGATAGAGATCCTATCTTTACTTCTCACTTTTGGAAAGCTTTTCAGAAGGCTTTGGGGACAAGGTTAAAGTTGAGTACGTCTCATCATCCTCAAATAGATGGACAATCTGAGAGAACTATACAGACGTTAGAGGATATGTTACGTGCATGCATTTTAGAGGACAGAGGAAATTGGAATCACCATCTGCCTTTGATTGAATTTTCGTATAATAACAGTTACCATTCTAGCATCGGAATGGCACCCTATGAGGCACTGTATGGCAGGAGGTGTAGAACACCGCTTTGTTGGTCAGAGGTTGGAGATAAAAGTATTTTGGGACCTGAGATTATCCAGGAAACCACTTTAAAGATTAAATCCATTCAGGATAAGATCAGAACTGCTCAAAGTCGACAGAAGAGTTATGCGGACAAGAGACGAAGACCTCTAGAGTTCGAAGTGGGAGATCATGTTTTCCTGAAAGTTACCCCTAAGTTGGGATTGCGAGGTGTTTTCAGAACAAAGAAATTGAGTCCAAGATTTATTGGGCCATTTGAGATACTTAAACGAGTCGGACCAGCAGCTTATCAATTGGCTCTGCCACCGGCGATGTCAGGATTACATGATGTTTTTCATGTTTCACAGTTAAGAAAGTTCATTCCTGATCCTCACCAACCAGTGGAGTTGGAAACCATCGACTTAAGATCGGATTTGACTTATCGACCCGAACCGGAACGGATTATTGAACGTGATGTCAAAGCACTGAGGAACAAAGAGATTCCAATTGTTAAAGTCATATGGAAAGGTTCTCCCTACGGTGAAGCTACATGGGAATTGGAATCAGAGATGATGGAGAGCTATCCGCATCTTTTTACAGGTAATTTCTAAATTTCGAGGACGAAATTTCTTTAAGGGGGTAGAGTGTAATATCCCGCTTAGATGTATCAGTTATAAGCATTAGAAACTTCGTATGCAAGCAATGGCAAAGTGGTAATTAAGAAGTGGCATAGTTGTAAATAAAGGGAAAAGGCTTTTTGGATATATATGAAAATTGGCAAGGTTTTTCTACTCATTTTCTCATACACAAAATCTGAAATTTCTCTTCCTTTCTTCCCTCATTTTCGCCCCATCCCCTCTTAATCTTCATCATCAAATCATCATCCCTTAAGCTAGCAAACTTCTCCCTAAATCTTTGTATGATAAGCAAGCTTGTGTTGGTGGTTTTTGGAACAAGAAGAAGCCAAGGATAGAAGTTCTCTTGAGTAGAGATTTTGGAGCTTGAAGCTAAGGATTAAAACAACATCAAACCCATCTTGAGGTGAGCTCTCTTGGGTTATAGAACCCATCTTGAGAATCCTTTTATAAGTTTGAAGTTCATGGTATTTATGAACTAGTTTGAGGTTTTGTGCCCTATTTCCCTTTTGCTTAGAATTCCTTGATTAATCATGATGTAGTCTATCTCTATGCCTTAGAAATTCGTCTCTTGAGATGTTATAATGCCTGGGTATGAGTGGTTTAACCAAAAGAGGTGGAGATCACGTTTGTGCATGTTCTATGCTGTCTGATGATGAAAATCGGGCCCCGAAATGGTGAAATCGGCCGCCGATTTGAAGCATAAAGTTCAGGTTTTGTTACGGCAAATTTCGGCCCCCGATTTTAGCAAATCGGCCCCCGATTTTCCAGCTACCCAATTTCATGTTTTTGAGTATAGGAATGCATATAAGGTAGGATGGGTAATAGGTATGGCATAGGGAGATGATTACTCAATATCTAAGTTATATAGAGGAGTATAGAAGCTAGTAATGGGATTATCCCTTACTAAGCAACTCCATATACACACTAAGTATATGCAAGCCTTAGAGCAATAAGAGTAAGAATGCTTTGGCAATTATAGTTATAGAAATGTTTATAGTGTTGGTTCTCCAACAATTATAGGTGGCTTATGAGAACGATAACCCAAGATTATAGGTTACAGGTTATAGGTTACAAGATTGTTATATGATTAAAGTAACATATTACATGTTTATATGTTAAAGTTAAAGAATCAAAGATTAAAGATATTGGCGTGCTTGCATGTTTCACAGTCATAGGGCGTGTTCATCAGACTCCGGGATTCGCCGGATGGGACTTCTCCGAGAGGGTTGTCCACACGTTTCATAGGGAGTCCGGTGTTAGCCTGATATGATAGGAATTTCACCGGTTTATAGGGAGACGTATCTCGGGGTTGCTCCACCCGGGGTGCCCTCCGTAAAATGAACTCAGATAATTGCTCGTTCAACGCTAACAGCTAACATAAAACACTTTATTTGTTTTATGATTCATAGTTATAGTTACAGTCATAGAAAGTTTACAGTTACAGGCAGGTTATAGTTAAAGTCATAGGCAGGTTTATAAGACTTGGCGATTCTAGAATTCCCCTAAATTGCCAAGGTAGGCATGGCGACCCTAGGTTCCCTGTGGTTGCCAAACAGTAGGTTGCGTAGAGCTCACTGAGACATTATGTCTCATCCCATTCCTTCTGGTGCAGGTTCACAGGCAGGATCGCAATCAGCACGCAACAAGGGTAAGGAAAAGGCTACGGACTGATCGTGCTGTTATTATATGTTATGGATGATTGTATTATATGGATGTATCATATGGTTGTACATGTATCAGAGATGTTGTTTAACTTTGGATTGTAATATTACAATGTGATGTAATATTTGTATGAACTTTTATATTGTAAATTAATGTATCCAGTACGAAATTTTAATACTCGTATAAGATCCTAGGCAATCTTATTATCGGTGTTACACCACTCCCCTCACTGTTGTTGCTGAATGAGTTCCAACCAAGAGAAGTTCTAAAATTTCAGCTGCTAAAAAGGCGAAGCCCTAAAAAGTAAGTGACTCTTTAACTTCCTCTTCATTGATTCAAGAACCCCCTAGTGAATTTAGGAATGATAATCATGTTGATACTGATGTTGTTGTCAACAAATCACATACCATGACTAGTTTTATATTGACCCTATCATAAAACCCTTGAATGTTGAGTCTATAAGAAATCTGTTGAAGATAATGTTATTACTAGTGTCGAAACATCCAAAGAGTCTGTGTCTGAAAATTTTGGTCATGAAAAACCTAGATCTGAAAAGACCCTAGGTCAATCTAGTCTTTTGAATATTGATGTTGATGACACTGTTGATAATCATGTTCATGTGTCCCCCATTAAAGAAAAGAGTCCTGACCCTATGACTTCCCCCACAAATGTTGATGTTGCCCCTGTTGTTGATCCCACCATAGAAATTGTACACAAGTCGAATGTTTCGCTGGATGTAGAAACATCCTTGGCCCAACCAGGTCTAAGTGTTGATACCATCCAAGAAACTCCCCAAACAGAGTCTGAAAACGTGTATGTTTCTGCTGATGAGGACCCCAGAATGATGAGGCTGCTGAGTCTCCTGAAAACTCTTCATCCAACAAGGAAGAGGATGAGTCTGATGATGATAATAAAAAGGAAGTGGCTACTGATGTTGTTGAAAAAGACATACTTATTAATGTTGTTAATGTGGAAGAGATTGACTCTGATGATGAGCCTATTGGTAAGAGGTTGTCTGCTAGTGTTGTTGCAAGAATGAAGCAAAAAAGATAAGGAAAAGTTGTGATGGCTACAAGTAAGCCCTCTAAGACTTCTAAGAAAATAGGTGTTATGGGTTCTAGAGTGAAGCCTGCTAAAAGTTGGAGCAAGGTGGAAATTCTCTCTGCGAAAAAGAAGTGTTTGAAAAGGAAGGAGGTGCCTTCAAGTGACTCTGAGTATGATGTCGAGGAGGATGTCTGGACATCGTGCCGTCTACTGTTAGCCTGGATTTTTGAACATGCATTTTGACAGGCAATATGGTTATGAAGCCCACGAAATTCACTAAGTACAAGTGAAAGTACAAGTATTTCGACAGGAGTTATGAGAAGGTTTTCGACAAGTGTTTGTTCACTTCGACTGGTGTTAGCTGTATTGTCAAGTATGTATTTCGACAGAAGAAATGGTTATGATACCATAAAATTCTATAAGTGCGGGAAAAAGTATGCAAATTTCGACTAGAAAAGGGTTCAAGATGCAAGTTCTCCAAGTCCGTGATTGCAAGATTTTCCTAAGTCCAAGAGAAAGCATATGGAGTTCGACTAAAAGGAATTTTGACAGAGAGGAAAGGATTTCGACCAGAAAGCTTCTTGAAGACTTTGATTTCTCTTTGAAGGGGCATGTTTGAAGGTTTAAACACGTGGAAATCATACTGAAGCTGTCGAAATAATATAGTTTCTAGCCGTTAGGTTTGCAGTTATTTTTCTATGTATATATAGTAGTTTTTCATAGGAAAAACGGGTCACAAATCATCACCAAAAGTTCTATACACAGGAAGTACCAACTTCTAGAGAAAAGAGTAACAGAATGTATGTAACAAGATCTTGTGAACCACTTTATATATTCAATGCAATGCAATTTACATTTCTTTAAGTTTTGTGTTCTTTAAAACTTCAAGCTTTTCTTTATGTTCATTTTAACAACTTTTGAACAATCAAGTGTTGGTTTCTGTCGATATCAGACATTTATCTTTATGTAAAAACAGTTTTCTTCATCTTTTTGTTAGAAAACTCATTAAAGATGATGAACATTCATACTTTTCTGGAAATAATAATGCACAACATGTTCTAGGATTTCTGGTTTGATCCTGCTTGTAATAAAGAAAACTAGACTCGTCATTTACCAAAAACATCGGTAAACATCTGGCAGGAAGAAGTCTGTTGGAAAGAAAATTCCTGTGAATGTTCCTAGTGCCCTCACGGATAATGTGTCCTTCCACTCTGAAGAAAGTGTGCAAAAGTAGAAGTATGTGTACCGAAGAAAGATTGCCCTGGAAACAGAGTTAGGCAAGGAGGCTTTGGATTTCAAGGAGGTGATAGAGTTGGTCAAAGTTGTTGGGTTGATGAAGATTGTGTGTGAGTTGGGCCCCTTTTATGAAAAGCTGGTGAAAGAATTTATTGTGAACATTTCTGGTGATTGCAAAAATAATACTAGCAATGAATTTAGGAAAGTGTATGTACGAGGTAGGTGTGTAGATTTTTCTCCTACTATTGTTAATAGATATTTAGGTAGGAATTTGGAGGGTGAGGCTGAGATTGAAGCATCCAACAATGTGATAGGTAAGGAGATCACTGGTGGTCAAGTGAAGCAATGGCCTAGCAAGGGAAAACTGTCTTGTGGGAAATTGAGTGTAAAATATGATGTGTTGAACAAGATTGGTGCTGCCAACTGGGCACCCACTAATCATACTTCCAGCATAACAACTAGCTTGGCAAGGCTCATTTATATTGTAGGGAGAAAAACCAAGTTTGACTTTGGAGGTTATGTGTTTGATTAAAATATGAAGCATGCTGATTCATTTGTTGTGAAATTACCTATTGCTTTTTCCTCTCTGATCTCTGGAGTTATTCTAATTCAACATCCTACTATCCTGTTGCCTACTGATGTGCCAAGTAAAAGGGAATCTCCTCTTACTTTTGATTACATGTTGTTTGTCGGGACACATGTCCCAAACATTCTGGTGCCCTCTCGAAAGGAAGCTGGAAGCTCAAGTTTTAAGGAGGATATTGTTGATGAGCTCAAGTAAACCTGCAAGTCTCTGGATGAAACTATAGAAGCCAGAACAATAAGGAAGATCAGCCTTGAGTGTAACACCCTAAACCCCATATTTATTTTTCTAATAAAAATACAATAAAAAATTAAACACGCAAGGGTGTCACACATCTTAATAAATCCAAAAATACATCATTTAATATTAAAAACGTCGCAGCGGAATAAATCTCAAAGCATTCAAAGTAATTGTCACATCATTAAATCAACATGAAAACTGAATTCAAAATGAATTCTGAAACAAAATCTGAAATAAAATAAATCTCCATTCCCTAGTTTTACTAATCAGAGCATCGACTCAATAAAACTCCCAAAAGCAACAAATAACAGGAAGGCTCCAACGCCATCCTTCAAGACTCATTGCTACTAATATTCTTCTTCCTGCAAATCTACACCACAAAGGCGTAGGCGCTCAACCCGCCACTAGAGAGTGAGAATATATTCAAAATAAGAATCACATAATCATAATGAATAGAAACAAGGCATAAAACACATAAGCATCATCAATCATATATTCATATATAAATTATTCACATCGTTAGATAATCATATTTTCACATCATTAGATAATCAACTTCACATTGTTAGATAATCAACATTCACATCATTTAATAAATCACAATGAACAAGTATCACTTAAACAAAGTCAATCATCAATTAAGGAATCAGCAACTCATCAACGGATCACAATAATGTATGCAATGCTCCTAGACTCGATTGTATATGCATGTGGTACCAAACCTATCACCATGTCAAATATTTTGGACATCAGAGGTATGTTACTGATTTTGTCCACATCATCGTCAAATACAACATCGTTAAATAAACTCGACCATGAATGAATGAACGCCAAGTAATGACTCAACAATGCACATCATTATATGACTCATCAATTACACATTTTAAATAGCATCATCGTCAAATACAACATCATTAAATAGCACTTCAATTACACATCGTTAAATACTTATCATTAAATAATGCATCGTCAAATATTTTATCATTTACACATCGTTAAATAACACATCACATCGTCAAATAATTCATCTTTGTTCATCATTTAGTATCTCATCAATTCAATTAATCATCTAAAACATATTATCTCAAACGCATTTAAAATTAGTAGAAATAATTCCATATAACTATCATATTTATAAAATCACTTTAATATAGAATATACTATATCAATAGTCTCTCATTATATACTAGCAATTCATCACAAAAATGTGCCTATACATACTCTATATACACGTTAAATACAAGGTGGAACTTTTCATTCATATAATTTATAAATATGTATATATTCAGTAAGATACAAGTGCAACGAAACTTTGATTGAACAAGAACAGCCGCAACAATTTATTTGTACAACAATTAGAATGGCATGGCAGTAGCAATTTATATATATGGAACACGGCAAAGCAGCGAACAGCAACAGCCACAATTAGAATTTAAAAAAAAGAAACGCAACAACAAGTAATTGGATACAAGCATGCAATATGAAACAAAGGGAATGACAACAGTAACAATGGTAATGGGATTTTAAAGGAATATAACAATATAGAACTGGAATTTAAAAATTGCCTAGAACAAGAATTCTAAAACGAAAATCAAACATATAAATGCAGTAATACAAAAGAACACGAATTTAATCATAGATTCATCAAAGAATAAGAAAACAATGAAAATTAATAACCTTTCACTATCCACATGAGTACACATCCCTTATGATGTATAAAACTCCTCCCTTACCTCTAGTTTGCAGAATTTGATGAATTCCTACGGTTAAATCTCTCTCCAGGTTCTTCTCACTATGCCTCCTTGTCTCTTCTCTCCACAACCCTAGTTTCCTTTGATCTATAATCTTTTCTCTGTTTGTGTAACCCTATTTTCCTAATGTTCTCATCTATTTGTAATCACCAGCTAAGTTTGTTACTTACTTAATCTTTGACAAACTTACTATATGCAACTCCATATGAAAATTTAATTAAAACGCTACTCAGCTTACTTTTCACACCTCCTTTTTACCCAGCTTTACTATTGCACTCTTAATTGCACCCTATTTTCTTATTCTCATTAAAACACTATTTTCTTCCTAATTCTTATTTTCTCTTGTCTTTTAACAAGTCAATCAACTCATATATTTCTCATTATCCATTTCTCAATAAATACAAACGATTAAATAAATAAAATCATACAAACCAAAACTAATAACAATAATAATAATAATAATAATAATAATAATATCTAATACCAATTACTAATAACTAAGATTAAAAATCGGGTTGTTACAATGAGAGCATGATTAAGGACCTAACTGAGGAAGAGGGTGATGAGGTAAATGCTGGTAACGAGGATGATGATGATGGTGCCGAGGACGAAAATGAAGAGGAATCAAGTGACATTTTCTGAATGACTCTGCTGCTCTTTGATTTTCGTTTTGTTGATCTTCTTTTGTTTTGTTTTGTGGGCCTTAGCCCTGGATAATTTATGCACTTATGTGCCATGGGTTGTAATAGCTAGTACTCTTCTATGATGTTATGACTACTTTAGTTTATGCTATGGTTTGTCAAATTCTGCTAAAAAGGGGGAGTAGTAGTTAATTAGTATGTTTATGCATGTTTCTTCTCTTGCGTGGAGTATTTTAGGCGTGTAGTATATGCCTATATGCCCTTTCCATTCTCTGATGATCTGCCATTTAGGGGGAGTATTTTTGCTAGCCTGATGATTGCATGATAATATGTGCTAGTATGCTTTGAAGACATGTGTACCGCTCTTCTTGAGGTGTATTTATTTTTTGGTATGAATGCATGTGCGTATGTTTCTGAGATGTTGATGTCAAGCATGATGTCCTGGACATCCGTACCTTGTGAGAGTTTATTTCTCTCCGGTACTTTTTATGGAAGTTTATTTCTCCTTGTGTGCTTGAAGTTCTGTGAGGTTGGTTCCATCTAATCCGCTGCTGAGTATGCCTCTGGTGTTTTTTATGAAGTTTTCTTTGTGTGCGTTATTTTCATTTGAAGACTTTCTTTCTTTCAAGATGATTGTTTGTGTTAATATGAAAGAAGGTATTTTTGTATCCATCCTGCATATATTGGTGTTACAATTATAAAAGTGGTTTTAGCCAAAATTTCCCAAAGGGGGAGATTGTTGGGTTATTACTGTGTTGGCTGCATTTTGTTAAAACAAGAAGTTCTAGCAAGATGTTGGACCAGATGTCCTAGACATGTAAGTATGACATCTTGACTCAGGGTGTTGTATTCTTTTTCACATTCTTGGAAGATTTGTTTTTAGCGTGAGATTTTTGATGATTTGATTGACGATATGATTCACGTGACTTGTGCTCCAAGATGCGTGTGTTTCTAGAAGCTGCTTGTATCGGTTTGTGATTTGTGGTGGTTCCATATTAAATGTCCTAAACATTTTAGGAAACAATATATTTGCTTCTATGAAGATTGTTGCTGAAGATTCTATTGGATCAAGATATATGTTTAGCCCGATTGAAGACCAAGCCCATGCATTCTCTGGCTATATAAAGAAAGACTCAGACCACGTGAAACTTATTGAAGCCGTCATTTGAGAAAAGTGTCAGACTAGGGTTTCAATTATGTTCTTGTTATTTTGTGAGCCACTCTTTGTATCACCTTGATGCATAGAGCTGGACTGTTTTAGTTGAGTTGTACTTTGTGCTTTGTAAACTTCTCTAGTGCATCTAGCTAGAGGAGGTTGTGTTTATTGTAGTGTCTCTCCTAACCATTTGTAATAGTTGTCAAAACCATGGGTTGTGTGATTGAGGAGAAAGTGAGAGGGGTTCTCATATCTAGGGGGAGTCTTAGATAGAAATACCATACGTAGTGATTAAGTGAGAAGGCAGTGACCGGAGGTTGTTCACATAGGACTTTGAACTAATACTATTATAGTAGATTTCATTTCTTGGCATGGATGCCTCTAGATGTAGGTGACATTGCACCAAACTGGGTTACCAAATATCTTGTGTTCTTACTTTCCTGCACTTTATTTTGTTGCTATTTATTGTTATTTGTTTTACCGTTTCATAACCAAGTGTCTAGGACATCGCATAAGACATTCTGAGTGTCTAGGACATCCTATAGGACATTTGTCCACTGCATGCCAGAATTTCAATTTGAAATGAATTGAATTATGATTTGGTTTATGAACTTATTAGACGATTAATGAAGATGATTTGATTAATGAAGTATGCTTCATGACGTAGAATGATGTGTTAAGAGTACACGATGAGGTGATGTGATTATGTAATAGTGTGATTACATGTTGATATGATTAACGAGAGGAGTTGATTATATGAGAAATACTATGATAATGATGATTCATTGACGTGATTAAATGTTGATGTGGTGATGAGATGATTTGATGATGTGTGGATGTATTGATTTGACGATGCATTGGTGTGTTGATGTGTTGATATGATATATGATGAAGTGATTATATAACTACGAACTATACGGTGTTGGGCATTGTCGAGTCTATACTTGCTATCCATGCATCATGGTCAGTCCAATCTTGATAGTAATATACCTCTGACTATCCAAATAATCATGACGCCGTGGGATCACTCAGTAACATAACTGATATCCAAAACTTGGTACCACATGCATATAGACTTGAGTTAGGCGCATTGCATACATCATTATGAGTCTATGCAGAAGATGTTTAATTTGACTATATGTAATTATGTGCTATTCGAAAGTGTGAAACATAACTATGTGTTATGTGGAAATGTGTTTACTTAAATCTGCGATGTTGAATGACGAGCTTTCTTTACTAATGCGCATACGAGGTATGTCTTGATGTCTTTAATTGGCTTGGATGTGAGTAATTACTTATGAGATGTTAGTTGAGACTTGTTATCCTTGACACATGATTATAAGAATGTGTGAATATGTTGTTTATGATATGTTGCTTATTCATGATGAATATATGTTTAATGTATAGTTGACATGTTTGTTTATCCTTTAACTATACATGCGTTCGTATTTTTCCACGTGTTGAATATTTTCTCAACCTTTTGTGGGTTTCCGCCTATGCCACTTGTGGTGTAGACTTGCAGGTTGAGGAAGAGTAGCTGATGTGAATTTTCCGAGGATGGATTTGGAGCCTACTCGTCCATTATCGCATTTCCTTTGGAGTCTAGCATACTATTGCTACGATTAGAACTGTTGGGGTTTTTTTATCTATGTTATCAGATTATATTTTA
Organism: Medicago ruthenica; assembly: GCA_018208015.1. NCBI lineage: Eukaryota > Viridiplantae > Streptophyta > Magnoliopsida > Fabales > Fabaceae > Medicago > Medicago ruthenica. Next base: position 129,825 of record WNNG01000584.1, on the reverse strand, counting down.
TGAACCTTGAGTTCATTTGAGGATGTATTATTTCTGAGACATGGTTTATATGACTTATGTTGTTGAGATTATTTCCGTTGTGACTTTATATATATGTAGTTGGATTTTTTTGATTGATGAAGAGTGACACCTTGAAATCATTATTATTTAAAAATAGTATGCGGGGTTTAAAGTGTTACAATGAACGTATCCAAACGATGCTCATCCACCCCTCCATTCTTATTTTGTTGCCCTTTCATAGCCGCATTCACATGAGACAATGCTTGAGCCATCGCGGTCATCGCATTCGCAATCGCTACATCGCTCCTTCCAGCCATCTCGTACTATACACATGAACCACCTTGTTAGAAAGAACAAACATCGACATTGTACATCATTCATAAGACTCATCTTGACTCGACATTGCACATCATTCATAAGACTCAACAGTTAAACATCAACAACATCGTCAAATCATATATTCAACATCGTTATATCACAATCATCATGTCAACATCATTATATCAGAGCAACTTCGTTATATCATATATTCACCATCGCTATATAAACATCATCATATCAACATCATTATATCAAAGCAACATCGTTGTATCAAATCAACATCATTATATCATCATTATGAAGCATATCAACATTTGTTCACATAATCACATCACTTAATCGCATATTCATAACACATCTCTCTACATCATCAATTCAATGCATCAAATAGTTTCCAACATTCAAGCTTATCAAGGTTACATGATTATACATACTCTTTAGCCATATACATATTCCTATGTCCAACATCATACTAGTTCAATCACTATTATCAATTAAAAACCTTTTCAAAGTTATTCATTTTGTTAGTGTACTAGTTCCAAAATCATCCTAATTATTGACGACCCTAAACACTAACCCGTGTAGAAACTCCAGTGTAAGGTTGCAACTTGACAGTTAAGGGGAATAAAACCAGACCTTTGAGAGAGTAAGACCTCATACTAATGTATCATTTATATTGCAATACTATGCCATGACACTATTACGTCTATTTCTCACATTTTTTGTAAGTTTTTTACAAAACTACGATTATACGAAACAAAGAAATGCAAGTCCACTCGACAGAAGCCAAACTAGAGCATCACAATGGCATCAGGAGAAATCATGATTCACTAGACAAGCTGTGTGAAGTGAAAGCGAGCCAAAATAGAGAGTTCCAGATAGAAAAGCCAAAGGTGGTTCTCTACGAACACTTTGGTCCGTTAAGGGAACTAAGGCAGTTTTTCAAGAAATATATGAAGACAAGAGGTTTTTTCCTTCAAAGAAGAAAGCTTGATTTTCTAGGCAATTGGACTATAGATCTTACCATTTACGCCTTAGAGCCCTAAAAATAGGGCTTGAACCCTTAGAGTAAGGTTGGGCGCCCTCCAGAAGGGCACAAAGCCCACCTGACAATCCTATACAATTTTAGGGAACTCTCCTAAAGGCACCCTCTGGGGGCACCCTCAGCAGCCTGTAAGGGCGCCCTAGCCATGGTTTTGGCCCTTTATGATTTGGGCCCAAAACCATTGCCGGATAGGCCCAAACTAGGACTACAAATAGTAACCTTGGGATCATTCCCAATGCATGACCTAAATAGACCCTGAAAACCCTAGTTTTCCTTGATTGTACTCACAGCCAGTACAGTTGGCACCCACCGTGGGGCTACGGTAAAACTGACCTAGCCACCATCTCTGAAACGAAAGCAGTTGATCCACGGCCCCCAAACGCCACTAGAACGCCGTGAATCCGCCGTATATTTCAGAGCAACCCTAAACTCTCCGAATCCGTCGTGATTCATAAACCCTCACAAATCAAATGTTTAACCCGGATCTGTTCGATAAACCGATCTAAACCCTGAGATTTGCAAGCTCGGTCGCAAATCTCCAACCGCCAGTCTTAACCTTCACATACCAACTCAAACACCCGTCGCGGCCACCATTGATGGCGGACCCAGCAACCTTGGAAGCTTTACAACAACAGATCCAGCAGCTTTGTGACCACAACGAAGCCTTGCAAGCAACAATGGAGAGAAAGGGAGCCAGCAACACTAAGGCTCACCGAGTAAACGCCATCGACCTAGACCAAGAGAGGAATTTCATAATGAACGCCTTGAACCTACGAAGGACCTGAAGGAAGTCATAATAGGTCCAGAACCGCATCAAACAACCAAGGTGGGGACTTCCCTAGACCCCGTTAAGGAGCAAAGTCTGATAGACCTTTTGAGGAAAAACTTAGACATGTTTGCTTGGCAACCATCAGACATGCCAGGCATAGACCTCACCATCGTATGTCATCACCTCGCCCTACACTCAGGGGTGAAGCTGGTTGCACATCGCAAAAGAAAGTTAGGCGAGGAAAGAAGGAAAGCAGTAGATGAAGAAGTCGCCAAATTGAGAGATGCCCGTTTCATAAGTGAGATCAAATATCCTGTGTGGTTGGCCAACTTTGTCCTCAAGAAAAAATCTAACGGAAAATGGCGCATGTGCGTCGATTACACGGACTTGAACACCGCCTGCCCGAAGGACCCCTATCCTCTCCCAAATATCGACCACTTGATTGACAACGCTTCAGGGTATCAGACCCTCAGTTTCAAGGACGCATACTCCGGTTACAACCAAATAAAGATGGATCATCTCGATGCTCCAAAGACTGCTTTCATGACCAACCACCAGAACTATCACTACGAAGTCATACTTTTCAAAGATTAATGGACACCACCTTCGCAGAGCAAATCGGAAAGAACCTCGAAGTTTACATCGACGACTTGGTGGTGAATACAAAGCAGGATAAAAGCCATTCAAAGGACCTGGAGGAGATCTTCGATCAAGTTCAAGCATACAACATGCGCCTCAACCCAGCCAAATGCTTCTTCGGGGTCCACGCCGGAAAGTTCTTAGGCTTCATGTTGACCAAGCGAGGTATCAAAGAAAATCCTGACAAATGCCAAGCGATAATCAACATGAGAAGTCCCTCTAGTATCAAAGAGGTGCAGCAGTTGACAGGAAGGCTTGTGGCGCTTTCCAGATTTTTGTCTTGTGCCGGCGACAAAGCCTTTTCGTTCTTCGCCTCAATCAAGAAGAGGGAGCTCTTTCAATGGACCAAAGAATGGGAGGAAGCTTTCATGAAGATCAAAACATTTCTTTCTATCTCGCCCGTTTTACATCGTCCAGATCCAGGTGCCATCTTTTTCCTATACCTGTCCATATCAGAAAATGCCATGAGCTCTGTCCTCGTGCAAGATTCTGACGAGGGCAAGAAGCCGGTTTATTTTGTGAGCAAAGTGTTCAAGGGAGCAGAGCTAAGATACTAGAAAATAGAGCGCCTCGCGTTCGCAGTGGTGGCAACAGCGATAAAATTGCACCCATACTTCCAAGGACACAAAGTTGTAGTCAAGTCCAACTACGCCATTAAGCAGGTGCTTGGAAAGCCAGACCTCGCCGGAAGGATGGTGTCCTGGGCAGTAGAATTATCGGAGTACGACATCCAGTACCTTCCTAGAGGTAGCATAAAGTCGCAGGTTCTGGCCGATTTCCTGGTGGAGTTTTCTTCCCATGTAGAAGAAGTTGCCCCCTTCGTATGGCTATTATCAGTTGATGGATCCTCAAACCTCAAGGGCAGTGGAGCCGGCATAGTGTTGGAAGGGCCAGGGAGCCTGATAATAGAGCAGTCACTTAGATTTGAATTCAAGGAGAGCAACAACCAAGTAGAGTATGAAACCCTAGTAGCGGGCATGAAATTAGCACAGGAGATGGAAGCCGAGAATTTGAGGGCGAAGAGTGACTCCCAATTGGTAAAAAGTCAGATAACAGGGGAGTACCAAGCAAAGGACACTCAGTTTGTTAAGTATTTAGCAAAGGTTAATAGTTTAGCTTCCACCTTCAAGTTTTTCAGGGCAGTCTACGTTCCGAGAGAGCAAAATTCAAGAGCAGATCTCCTGTCTAAACTCGCCAGTACCAAGCGACCAGGAAACAACAGAACGGTCATTCAAGAGGTGTCGGCAACCCCTAGCACAGACATAATGGAAGTAAAAGCCGTGGAAAATGAGGAGGAAGGGTGGATGATGCCACTCATCAAGTATTTCACAGGATCGTTTGAACCCAAAAGCGAGGAGGAAGAGCTACAAATACGGAGGAAAGCCTTAAAGTATTGCATGGTCGCTGAAAAATTATACAAGAGAGGCAGGGCAACCCCCTTGCTCAGGTGTTTGGGCAAAAATGAGACCAACCTCGTTCTCTTAGAAGTACATGAAGGACCGTGTGGGAGTCACATAGGGGGCGATCCCTGGCTGCAAAGCTCTTGAGAGCAGGCTACTACTAACCAACAATGATTCAAGACAGCGCCGACTTCGTAAGAAAGTGTGACAAGTGCCAGAGGTTCTCCGACAAGAAAAACGCCCCTGCTTGCGAGCTCACCTCAGTTTTCTCCCCATGGCCTTTCCACAAGTGGGCAGTGGACATTGTGGGCCCATTCCCATTAGTGCTCGGACAACTCAAGTTCCTCATAGTGGGAGTTCACTACTTTACAAAATGGGTTGAGGCAGAGGCGGTCGCCAAGATCACAGCGGACAGAGTGATACGTTTCTACTGGAAAAAGATCATATGCAGGTTTGGGCTACCCAAAGTCATTGTATCAGACAACGGAACCCAGTTCGCCAGCTCCAAGGTGGTAGAGTTCTGCAACCAGCTCGGAATCTAAACGAAGTTCGTGTCGGTCATCCACCCCCAAGCAAACGGACAAGCCGAATCTGCAAACAAGGTAATCTTGAACGGCATCAAAAAGAAGCTCGACAACGCCAAGGGACTTTGGGCCGAATAGTTACATGAGGTATTCTGGTCATATCATACGACGATGCACTCAACAACCAAGGAAACCCCATTTACTATGGTCTGTGGCGCGGACGCTATGCTCCCCGTAGAAATTGACACACCAACATGGCATCATGACAATTTCTCAGAGGAAGCTAATGAGACAGGCCTGCTATGTGGAATGGATATGATTGATGAGATACGTGAAGCCGCCCACATCCAAGAGTTCACCGCCAAACAAAGAGCGGCCCGCCGATACAACTCGAAAGTAATCCCAAGGGACATGAAGGAGGGCGACTTGGTCCTAAGGCAGGTCGTCGCACCTACGCGGATTGGCAAATTACTACCTAACTGGGAGGGGCCATATCGAGTCAGGGAAAAGCTTTCACATAGATCATACAAGCTGGAGGAGCTAAACGAAGACACGTTGCCATGAACCTGGAATGCAGTGAATCTGCGCCATTACTACAGTTAAAGATTTCATTATTGTCACAAGGCGAGCCACGTAGAACCAAGCCACCGTAATATTTTAATTAGAACTCTTTGTATTTTTTCGGCTAATGAAAAGGAATAGGGGAGCACTCTTTTCCCCTGCGAGGGCTGGGGTTTTTAATGAGGCACCCTATTCCTGTTTATTTTTATCTGTGCCATGAATCCGATATTGCAGGCATCATCATAACAAGCTAGACAGCGTCAAACTGCAAATAAAATCAGAAGAAAATGATATCGCCGCCTGATTCCTTAACCCCAACGAGGGTTGCCACCTAATTCCTTAACCCCATTGGGGGCTCTAAGACGTCGTGAGCTAGAATGAGATCGCCACCTAATTCCTTAACCCCAATGAGGGCTCTAAGAAGTCGTGAGCCGAAAATGAGATCACCGCCTGATTCCTTAACCCCAACGAGGATTGCCACCTAATTCCTTAACCCCAATGAGGGCTATAAGACGTCGTGAGCTAAAATGAGATCGCCACCTAATTCCTTAACCCTAATGAGGGCTCTAAGACGTCGTGAGCCAAAAATGAGAACGCCGCCTGATTCCTTAACCCCAACGAGGGTTGCCACTTAATTCCTTAACCCCAATGAGGGCTCTAAGACGTCGTGAGCTAAATGAGTTCGCCACCTAATTCCTTAAGCCCAAAGAGGTCTCTAAGACGTCGCAAAAATAGAAACGTCCACGCAAAAAGTGCCTCGACAAAATAATAATATCGAGAATAAAACTATTTGACAATTTTCGACAACTTGCGAATTTAATTGTCATCACCCAGGAAGCATTTTCTAAAAGCATCGCCATTAAAAAGAAGAAATTCGAAGCTAAGAAAAACGGACGAACAACATAAAGAAAACAATGCATCATTACATGTTCAGAGAGAAATGTTAAGTTCAAAACAAAATCATCAATTACAACAGTAAGATTATGGTTCGTCCACTAGGGCGCCATCTACGACAACCTTAAAAGAATCTATAGGCGAGAGATCGACGCCCGAGTGTAGAAAGGTGACCTGTTCTTTAGCACGGTCAAAACCATTCTCAAAAGACATTTCCAGCTCGCCTATTGCCTCTCTCTGGGATTTCAGCTTTTAACGCCATCTCCCTCTCGCCTCCAGAGGCAACCTTGTCCTTCAACCGCATAATCACCGTGTCCTTCCCGGCCAAGTCAGCATCATCACCGATCTTCAGATCATTGATGCGCTCATCACATTCGAGCTTCATCGCCTCTTTGGTTTCCTTGATCTTCTTCTCTCTGCTTTCTTTGGCTTCTTGCAACTCCTTCTCCAGCATCCTCACCTTACCCAGCAACACGTCCCTTGACATAAAGGGAATGAAGTTCTGTTTCCCAGCTTCCACATCGTCAGGGTTGAAGGTTATCCTCTCCTTCACATAGGCTTCGTAATCGAAATCTTTGCTCCAGAAGGATTGGACCCCCCCGCTGGAACTAGCAGGTTCAATAGAGGGGTGAAAGTGTGCTCTCTTGGATCTCTTCTCTGTCACCAACTTATCCTTCCCGGCCGACGCCTTCTTTCTTCTCTCCTCTCACCCCTTCTCCTGCGCTACTTCGACGACAACTTCACATTCAGGTTGGGCGTCAAGCGCAACCTCAGCTTTCCTCTTGGGCTTACGAGTAATAAGTCCAGAGGGGTCGCTAGCGACTAACCCCTCAGCAGCTTTCTTGGCCTTCCTCTCCGCTGCAGTCATAGGCGCCATCGATTCTACAAAAACAAGATAAACACATAAGTTACTAAGACAAAGTAGGCGAGAAAGCCAATCAAGTAAAGTTATAAAATCAACTCACGTAAATAGGTCTCTAGGCTATTTGCATCCCCTTCCTATTCAACAGCTCCCGTATATTCATAGGCAGCATTTTGTCCAAAAAGCAGACGACATCTTTTTTTCATACTCGTCCAACTTCTCATATTGAAATCCGGTGATGGAGGCCGGGGTACTCATCCAGCAGATTGGAAACCTCAACTCGCCCTGTACACGCACAGCGGCTTCCTCGTAGTCCTTTCTCCCTCTCGTCCTAAGGAAAGTTTGTCTCCAGTTCTTGTAATGAGAGGCATAAGGCGAGAACAGCCTCTTGCCAGGATGCGCACTGACGGACACCCAGGATAACTTGTCTACCCCTTTAGTACTGATAGTAAATTAGCAAGTGTACTAAAAATGCATCGAAGTAATAAAATTTATAAGTTCGTCTCCACAGGGACTGTTTCAACTTCTACTCCGCAATGTCATTATTATTAAGGATGTTTTAAAAATTCAGGGTTGCCCTAGGAAATTGAATTGGATTTGTAAAATAAATTGATTAAAAAGCAATAACGATTGGTTTTAAGAATTTAGAGAGAAAAATGGCTAAGACTTTCGACTCCTCTGAAGTTCTCTTATGGTAATTTGCACTCCTAATTCAATCAATGACTATCTAGTTCAACGACAGATTAACATATTAATTCTACCCAATCTCTTGACCTAGAATTCTCCCCGCAAGTGACAACACCTTAATCTCTTAAGCGAGTTCGAAACCGTTGGAGGTTTTAACAGTCCGTTAATCCCTATGTCATAACCTAATAATTGTCTATCTCTAGCTTAATTACTTAGGTCAAACTTATTACCTAGATTCGAGTCAAAAGCCAGGATTAGTGGTCATTTAATCTCTAAGATCAATTTGCATATTCATAAAGCTAGGGCTAATAGTCGATGATGAACATACAAAAAGCATTAAACACAAAGTAATATGAATAAAAAACTAGACTTTCATTGATATTCAAAGGAGTTCAACAAATTAGGGTTCCCATAGGATTACATCAGATTCTTCTAAGTCTCAACCACAAAGAGATTAGTTACTCATAGCTAAAGTACAAGATAACTAACAAGAATTAAAGGATTCATACATGTATTGATAATTGGCTATGAGTTTCCAAAGCTTCAGCTCCAAAATATGCCTTTAGGTCTCCAAAATCGTGAACCCCTAATTCAGAAAACGCATATTTCTTAAATAGGCCTGTGAAAATTGGTGGTCGAGTCCCTCAATTCGGTGGCCGAATTGCATTAAAACGCGTGGCTCAGCATGAAGACTCGGTGGCTGATTGTATGAGTTCGGTGGCCGATTTTTGTCATAGCAACAGTGAAGATTTAGCAGCAAATTCGGTGGCCGATGCAGGGCATTTGGTGGCCGAATTCTAAATCTTCAAAACTCATATTTCTGTCTTTTTTTGTGGCTTGCAGCTCCATGAATTACAATGAATAACTCTAAAATTACATGAAAAATGCCTACTAAAAGAGTAATGACAGAATGTCATCAAGTACCATAAAAAGTGAAAAAGGAACCAGCCGAGGGTTCGAAACCTAGTCCGTCGCACATGATCTCAAAAGCCCTTATGAACGCCCAATTGTTGGGCTGGAGATGAGAGGGCGCCACATTCAGCCAGTTTAGAACACTTACTTCAAAGGGCGTAAAGGGATACTTCACGCCCAAATCTTCAAAGACAACCGTGTACATATAGAAGAATTCATGAGTGATGCCCTTTGGCATCCGTAGATACACTTTCTCACCAGGGAGGCAAGGCTCAAGAATCACATCTTCTTCAAATCCCGTCGAGGACACACTGAGTTTGCTTCGAAAGAACGCCACTCGCTAGGGATCCATATACATAGATTCCGAGCGAAGTACTTCGTCAGCAAAGTTCTCTTGTTCTGACCACTAGAAGACGCCATATAACAAATTTCTTTCCTACAGAAGAGACCTGGGCATACAGAAAGAACAACACAATCAGACGAATTCCCACTATTATTCCCCCCTCACTATCACTCAAATCGCTCGAAAATTCTCCTAAACCAGAATGGCCATAATTGGCATTTTCAAAAACCACCCAATCGGTGGTTCCGTCCGATCGCGTTACAAACCTAACAGCTTCACTCCATAACCTATCCCTCTCCTCCGAATTTGCTGGAGATATTACATTACCCTCCCTATCACACTCTCTAATAACCGCCATGTTCTAGCCCTGAGTTACAAGAAGCGAAGACCTAACGTACAGAGGATGAGTTCGAAGAAAAGTTACCTGTTTTCAGTGAACGCAACGAAGAACAGGAGATATAAAGCAAGATGCAAATCCTGGCACGATCTGGACTTGATGAGCGCGACGATCTCCAAAAGCCAGGGACAGTTTGAGGAAAACGTACGTTTTTTAGAGAAGAGAGGAAAGTAAGGGAAGTGAAAAGGTAAGGGATAAACAGGAAAAAAGGAAAGTAGATCCGAAAATTAGTTTAAAATACAAAAGCCTGGGAAAATGCGCAGATGACGTCACTTAAGGGGGAACGATTTCCAAGAACCGTTGCAATGCGAGCACGTCAGCGAGAGCGAACGGTTGCCCCATTTCAGCCGTCGGATCTCACTAGGGCGCGCCCTGAATCTAAACCTCAAAGAGAATCACGCCATGTTGGGCTAGTTCTGGCATGACGGTCTAACCCACTCAATAAAGTTACTCCTTTTTACACAGTTTAAATCACTTCACCTCGTTCCAAAGCTCGTGCTTGTTGGGCTATGGATACTCTTGTTGGGCTAGCACCCACCAAGGCCCCAAAAAGAACATGGAGCTAGTACCCATGTTGGGCTAGTACCCATGTGGAGCTAGTACCCATGTTGGTTAGCACCCATGTTGGGCTAGTACTCAAAAAGAACATGGAGCTAGTACCCATGTTGGGCTAGTACTCATAAAAACTTCTAATATTTTAGGGGCTGCAATATATCAGTTGGTATTCGCTTTGTACACCCCGTAATTCAAAAATTTTCACATAGCTTCATGACCAGTAAGTCTCACTTGCTGGGCAAAAGATCATAGACAAATCCCCAGTGACAGTTTAATCACTTCGCCTTGTTCCAAATCTCGTGCTTGTTGGGCTGTGGACTATAGATCTTACCATTTAGGCCTTAGAGCCCTAAAAACAGGGCTTGAACCCTTAGAGTAAGGTTGGGCGCCCTCTAGAAGAGCACAAAGCCCACCTGACAATCCTATACAATTTTAGGGAACTCTCCTAAAGGCACCCTCTGGGGGCACCCTCAGCAGCCTGTAAGGGACTACAAATAGGAACATTGGGATCATTCCCAAGGCATGACCTAAACAGACCCTGAAAACCCTAGTTTTCCTTGATTGTACTCACAGCCAGTAAAACAATCTATATTGTGCGTAGCGAAATTAAACTTGCAAAAACACTATAAATAGAGATGTCGTTTGTTTCGTTCACAACAAATCACTTGTAACTTAACCAAATAGAGAGAGAGAACATAGAGAGGAATGTGTGAGCCACATAGGCAGACTAGGGAGATTGTATTCAAGCTTGTTGATGCTTCTCCAACATCTATCACCATTCTCTTGTTAGTTATGCTTTCCATGGGTAACTAAACTCTCTTTTGTGTTGGGATTAGATATAAATAGCTAGGATTATATGTAGTACTCTTCATCTGGCTGGTTGTATATGATTTATCCATTCAATCTAATCTTTAGTTTAAATCTATTCTTAATTTTTTGTCAATGATGTAGTATTCCACAATTGATCTTTTGATTTAGTTTGTGCATTAACTGGTCATTTACTTTCTCTATCTTGGACTATTTTACTTTTGATTACATTACCAAAAGGCTTTCATAAAACTTTGTTTATAATTTATGTGAATCCATTCAACGGAATGGTCCATGAAGATCCCATCAACCACTTGGTGATATGTGTTTGGGTTCTCTCGAAAGAAAGAAACTATCGTACTTTTCAACAAAAAGAAATGCCTAAACCTCAACATTTTGATACAGTCAAACTTTTATCTTTCTGTTAGTTGAAAGCTAAACAAAAATACTTAGCTTTTGATTTCTGTCATTGGTGGCTAATTCGTTGAGTCTTGTTTCCTAGCTAGCGTTTCGTAATTACTCGCTATCTAGTATTTTTGTTTTTGTTGGTGACTATTTTATTCACCTTGTAATTACTTTTGAATCATGACCTTGCACTCCTTTTGCAAGTTTTCATGTTCTTTTGGTTTAATATATTTCATTTTACCTTACTTAAAAAAACACAATAAGTATACTAGACAGTTTAATAACTTTTGTAAATGTAATTACTCGAATTTATTAAATTTATTTTGTTGTGCGGTTACATTTAATCTAGAACACATTGTGATGCTTTTGTTCTAGATGGAACACTTAATAGTATGATTACAAAGACATATATATTTAGGATTGAAGCTGTGATCGGCGGGTACGCAAGTTCCATAACCTTGATAAGTTTCATAGCACCATTTTCCACATGCTTCCAATGTGCAATCACCTGGTTGGGTGGTGATACATCCATCGCTTGTCAATGCTATAGCTGAAAAATTAAAAAGAATAATTGTGCGCACCTCGTTTTTTCCCTCGGGGAAAAGACGCGCAGATTCCTCCGAGGACGTCCTCGAACGCTCGGAGGGTGCCTTTGTGAAGCCGCCACCAAAGTTTTTGTGTAAAGGGAACGTTGATAAACCCTTAAGTTTTTTTTGTTGTAAAGGGAAACGATAATAAAACCCTTTTGACGATGAGGATAAGGATTAGGTCATCGCAACCATTATCGGGTTCGGGAGTCGGTTACGCGAGGGGAAGGTATTAGCACCCCTCACGTCCGTTGTACTCAACGGGAACCTTCTATTTGGTTAAGACTTGAATTGCTTTTTAATACTTTGCGTTCATGTTCATTTATGCTAAAATATAATAAGGGGGGGGAAAGAGATAAAAACAAACGAAAGAAAGAAAAAAGGTTTTTTTTATTATTGTGCTTGACAAGATGTCGATCTTGCTCCTACGTATCTCCCGGTAGTCGGAGAATTCAAAGCATACGTAGTTCTTTGGTAGAAAAACGTATGTGTGTTGGTTGATTTTAATTGGACGATGTTTTAACCGAATTCTTGCGATTAAACGTAGCTTGTATGCTCGCACTTGGAGACTTATTAAGCGTTCGTTCGCGAATCACATTAGAATTGTTAAAAGGTACGTCCGTTAGGGTAGAGGGTTGAATTGGTCGCTATGGGACCAAGGGAGGTACAATGGACTCATACAAGTCAAACATTGACCGAGTGGACTCCGAAGAGTCGGGCGATTGTTCGATTGATCCACTGAGATCAAGAACGGGTACAATGGACTCGGACGAGTCGAACATTGACCGAGTGGACTCTAACGAGTCGAGGGGTTGAGTCTAATGGCCAACGGGGGACCAAAAGGCTTGGATTGACCACAAGGGGCCAAGATTTGGTTTGGTTAGGGTTGTACATATTAAAAGGGAATGACGATTGTCCGAGCGACGAGACATACGTCACGCATTCGTACAATCGGGGCGATGGAGAGACATACGTCACACCATCCCTTTTTCATTCATGTTTTTGGATTGAATTCTTTAGAAATCCCAAGGTAAGTCAAAACATTTGGTTTGAAAACCCAAAATGGGAAGGTTTAGCAAATTTGCTAGAAAACGCGCAAGTTCGTCTCATTTTGCGAAAATGCGCACATTACCGGTGTATGTTCATTTTTGAGTTTTGAACATCATGAACAATATTTATTGCTCAAGTTTAGATTGAAAAGCTGAACATAGCTTGCTGGTTCATGTGGTTTTGAAAATTTGGGAACATAACTTGCTTTGCAAGTTATCCACAAAATGGTTATACGAACTTGTGATTCGCCAAAATTAATGCAAAAACCTTGTTATGATTTGAAGAACATAGGTTTAAAAACTCTTAGGTTCTGAGCTCTGGGGCTAGAACCTCAAAAATTGGTTGTTTGGACACAAAAACTCAGGTTCTGAGTTCTGTCATGGTCGCACTGCGACCATGACTTCGCACTGCGAAGCATGCGAAATTTTGGGTTCAGAAGCTGTTTCTGAACATTTGTTCAGAAACAACTTCTGAACACACTCAAGACCTTATATATGGGTGAAAAGCTTTGAGTTTTTGGGATGAAAAAGGTTGTACAAACCAATTTTGATGTTTTGAAAACCTTGGGATTTCTTTGAAATTCAAAAGGGGTTTTTTAGGACCAAAAGGTTTTGAGCCAAAATAGCTATGCAAACACAATTAGAAATGCAAGATAAAGAGCTTAGTAACTTACAGAACTCCTTAGCAAAGCTCCAGCTGCACTTGGCTTGATTTGGTTGAAGGCTTTCACAAAGGTTTGAAGATTTGTGATGAACTTGAACTTTTGAAAGCTTTGTGTGGATGGATTGTTTCTGGTTATTTGTGGAGATTTGTAGGTTGAAATGAGTAGAGTTTCTGCTCTTTGAATGTTGTGTTTTCTGTCTAATTGTGAGTGTTTGTAACCTTGGGCATTGCCTTGTATTTATAGGCCAAAATCAAATCTTTGTCATCATTACACAATCCCTTGATTCAGCTGATTTGTGGCCAAGATCAAGCTGAATCCCTTTGCATTAAATGCTAATGGATAGAGGCAACCCTGCCTTGTGCCAAGGGGCAAGTTCCAGCTTGATTTCAGCCACAAATTCAACCTATTCTAGAAGGTAATGATGAAGAACAAAGCTGATTTGCAAATGGCTAATGCTTGGGGATCAATCCTTGCAATCTCAATGGTTGGTCAATAAAAACGTGCACTGTATTGTGCAGAGATTGAGGGATGAAAAGGCTAAAATTGGCTGGTGTGAGAGGGTGAAAAGCTGCTGCAAAACAGAGTAGGCACTCATGGCTTTTCAAGTGAGAAAATCCAGCTGGTTTGACTGGTTTTTGGGGCAGCAAGCAGGAGGAAAGTCCTCAAGCAGGTGGCTGGCAACCTTGTGGTGGTTAGCAGGTCACCTGGGAGGGGCTAGAGCTGCCCAAGGGCAAGCCCACTTGCTTGTCACATGCTAGGTTGGAAGAAAAAGCTTCTAACCTTGGCATTAATGGCAAGTCTTTCAACTCTGGCTTTGCTTGGCCCAATTGGCCATGAATGCTACTTAAAATAATTATGGAAGTGATGTGCAACAAAATCTGGAATTAAATCCAAGAAACCAAAAATCTGCAGAAAAATCGCAGACTTCGCAGTGCGAAGTGAGCTTCGCATTGCGAAGTCCTTAATTTTGAAAAGTTGACTTTTCTGTTGACTTTTGTTGACTTTTGACTTTTTCCCCTCTTTGATTTTTTTTGATTTTTGGTTTTAAAATGCGTAGGACAAAATTAGGGTACTACAGCTGCCCCTACTTAATTGTGTCTTCGCATAGAGTGCGTGAGTGCCGAGGGCATCTCATGAACTCTTTGCGGAGATCAATTAAGTAAAAAGAAAAAGAAGGACCCGAATTTTGTCCTTCGCGAAATGCAAATGAAAGGGTTGGTAGGGTTTGATCGTATCCAGCCGCTAACACTGGAGGTAGATCCACTGGGGGATGAAGGTAATCTTATCTAGGCACTGTCACTAGAGGTCGATTCCTGAGGGTGGTGATTTACTCTAGGCACTGTCACTAGAGGTGGAACAGTTGATGGAGGTGATCTACTCTAGGCACTGCTCACTAGAGGTTGAACATTGATGGCGGCGATCGACTCTAGGCACTGTCACTAGAGGTCGATACCTAAGGGTAGTGGTTTACTCTAGGCACTGTCACTAGAGGTGGAACATTGATGGAGGTGATCTACTCTAGGAATTGCTTCTAGAGGTCGATACCTAAGCTAGGTGATCTTATTCAGGTACTGCTTCTGAATATCGATTCCTAACGAGCTGTGATCTTATTCAGCCGCTAACACTGAAGGTCGATACACTGGGGGAGGTGATCTACTCTAGGAATTGCTTCTAGAGGTCGAACAATGAGGTAGGTGATCTATTCTAGGAATTGCTTCTAGAGGTTGATACCTAAGCTAGGTGATCTTATTCAGGAACTGCTTCTGAATATCGATTCCTAACGAGCTGCGGTCTTACCCTAAATAGGTGCCCCTGGTTGAATGTTAATGGATGTTGGTGAATATGTGATACTCACTGGAGGATCCTTGTTGCAGGTTTTATGAAATGAAATGCATGTGTATGAATAATTTGTATATGCATGCATGAATTATGTTATGCATGATGTGTGGGATGTTGGTTGGGTGCCGAGCAGAGTCGGTCTTTGTTTGTGGTTGTGTTCATGACAGTTGGGCTCTCTTTTTTGTTTTTTTTGTTGGTCGGTTTGGAAGGACAAGGTCCTTTGCCTACATACCCAAATGGGATCAAAACCGGTGTAGTTCGAGCCTAAGCCCGAAAATTTGTGTTTTGTTTGGTTTTTTGGTTGGTCGGTTTGGAAGGACAAGGTCCTTTGCCTACATACCCAAATGGGATCAAAACCGGTGTAGTTCGAGCCTAAGCCCGAAAATTTGTGTTTTGTTGCCAATAATGATTGGACTTTTGTTTGGGGTTGAGACTCCCTGGGGAGTATCAATGAGGTTTGGCTTTTGGGGATAAAGGATCATTTTGGAAGCATGATCGATATCCAACCTTGTTTGGTGTTTGGATGCTCAGGGTGTTTGTTGGGGAATTTTGTTCCGCCTGACCCTTGGGGTTCTTGCGCTCCGCGTGCCGCGAGTTATGCACTTGCCTTAGCTAAGGAGCATAAGTCTTTTGGTGCAATATTTTGGTGGGAACTACCGCGATTCTTTCAGAATTCACGAAGATTCAAAATAAAGCAAAGTTTGTTTGTTTTTTCTCTTTTTTGGAAGAAAATTCTTTTGTTTATTTCCCCATGTTTTAAAGCATTTTCATCATGAATAAAACAAAACCTTTATGTGCTACTGAGAACATAAAATAACAAAAGGAAATTTATTCAATGCAGATTTGACCTCTTGAATGGGTAAAAATACACAAAGTGAGAAGTGAGATAGAGAAAGACAAGAAAAAGCAAAAAGAAAATATTGGTTTTGGCACAACACATGCTATTTCCTTATGACTTCGATATTTTCGTTTGTTGGAAGATGCTGACGAGACCGATTCCTCTCCTCTTGAATCTTGTCCGGAGCTTGGATGCTGCAGTCATTGCCTTTCTTCTTTTTTTGTTAACCCCTAACTTTTGCCTGGATTGCTCTTTCGAGTTTTTCAATCCACCGGGGTGTATTTTCTTTTTTGATGTCCTTAATTTTTGCCTAGACCGCCTTTTCAGGTTTTCAATCTAGCAGGACGCTCTCTATTGCCTAAACCGCCCTTTCAGGTTTTCGATTTAGCGAGCTTTTTTCCTCTTTTTTCTTTAGGCATAATACCTCTTGACTGCATCGGAGTTTATTGATAGTGGGAACTCCTCTCCGTCCATAGTGGTGATGATCAGGGCTCCGCCTGAGAAAGCTTTCTTTACTACGTACGGCCCATCATAGCTGGGAGTCCACTTCCCTCGGGGATCTTTGTGGATAGGTAATATCTTCTTGAGCACTAGGTCTCCTTCTTTGAACTCTCGAGGACGGACCTTCTTGTCGAATGCTCTCTTGAGCCTCCTTTGATAGAGTTGTCCGTGACATATTGCCGTCAGACGCTTCTCCTCTATGAGATTCAGTTGGTCGAACCTTGTTTGGACCCATTCAGCTTCTTCTAGCTTGGTTTCCATCAAGACCCTTAGCGAAGGAATTTCCACTTCTACGGGGAGAACAGCTTCCATACCGTATACTAAGGAGAAGGGGGTTGCCCCAGTTGAAGTGCGAATGGCTGTTCTGTAGCCATGTAGCGCAAAGGGAAGCATCTCATGCCAATCCTTATATGTTGTCACCATCTTCTGGATGATCTTCTTTATGTTCTTATTGGCTGCTTCTACCGCACCGTTCATCTTTGGTCGGTAAGGGGAGGAATTATGGTGCTCAATCTTGAAATCTTTGCACAACTCCTTCATTGTCTTGTTGTTTAGGTTTGCCCCATTATCGGTGATGATTTTGTGGGGAGTACCATAACGGCAAATGATTTCCTTCTTGATGAATCGGGCTACCACTTGTTTGGTTACGTTTGCATACGAAGCTGCTTCTACCCATTTGGTGAAGTAATCGATGGCAACGAGGATGAAGCGATGTCCGTTTGACGCTTTGGGCTCGATCATTCCAATCATATCTATGCCCCACATAGAGAAAGGCCAAGGTGAAGTCATGACATTCAGTGGAGTTGGTGGCACATGCACTTTGTCGGCGTAAATCTGGCACTTGTGACAAGTCTTGGCATAGTGGAAACAATCAGCTTCCATGGTTAACCAATAATAGCCCGCCCTTAAGATTTTCTTTGCCATTGCATGCCCATTAGCATGGGTTCCAAAAGATCCCTCGTGGATTTCTTTGATGAGCATGTCCGCTTCATGTTTATCCACACATCTGAGCAGGACCATGTCATAATTTCTTTTGTAGAGGGTATTTCCACTGAGGAAGAATTGGGATGCCAATCTTCTGAGGGTCCTCTTGTCGGTGTGCGAGACATTTTCTGGATACTCTTGCTCTTCGAGGTATCGCTTGATGTCGTAGAACCAAGGTTTGTTGTCAAGTTCTTCTTCGACTGATGCGCATACAATCGGTTTGTCTCTACGATCCATCCTTATGATTGGTGTCTCGTTGTAAGAATTTACTTGGTACATTGATGATAATGTAGCCAAAGCATCTGCTACCTGATTTTCTTCTCGAGGTATGTGGTGGAAATTGATTTCATCAAAATGCTTGATCAATTCTACAACCCGGGCTTGGTAAGGAATTAAATTGGGGTGTCTCGTTTCCCATTCTCCTTTGACTTGATAGATGACCAAGGCTGAGTCACCATATACTTCAAGGTTTTTGATCCTTAGATCAATTGCTGCTTCGAGACCTAGGATACATGCTTCATACTCTGCCATGTTATTGGTGCAGTCAAAGCATAACCTTGCTGTGAAGGGCTGGTATCCATTTCTTGGGGAGATTAAAACTGCTCCGATACCGTGTCCCATGGCATTCGAGGCGCCGTCGAAAGCGAGCTTCCATTGAGCTCCTGGTTCTGGTCCTTCATCATCGCTTGTGACTTCTTTGTCATTCAAAGCTACGACATCTTCGTCTGGGAAGTCAAATTGTATGGGCTGATAATCCTCCAATGGTTGGTGAGCAAGGTGCTCGGATAAAACACTCCCTTTGATGGCTTTTTGAGCAACATATTGGATGTCATACTCAGACAGCAGCATTTGCCAACGGGCTATCTTCCCTGTGAGGGCAGGCTTTTCGAAGATGTACTTGATGGGATCCATCTTCGATATCAACCAAGTTGTATGGGTTAACATGTATTGCCTTAGACGGCGAGCAGCCCATGCTAAAGCGCAGCAAGTCTTTTCAAGTGAAGTATACCTTGTTTCACAGTCGGTAAACTTCTTGCTTAAGTAGTAGATTGCATGCTCTTTCCTTCCCGTTTCATCTTGTTGTCCTAACACACAACCCATTGATCCTTCAAGTACGGTTAGGTATAAGATGAGGGGTTTACCCGGAACCGGAGGTATTAAGATCGGTGGTTCTTGCAGGTATTGTTTGATCTTGTCAAACGCCTCTTGGCAATCCTCGTTCCAATGAACGGCTTGGTTTTTCCTTAGCAGCTTGAAGATTGGTTCGCAGGTAGCTGTCATGTGTGAGATGAACCTAGCGATGTAGTTCAATCTTCCTAAGAAACCCCGGACTTCTTTCTCGGTTTTTGGCGCTGGCATTTCTTGGATGGCCTTTACCTTATCGGGATCTACTTCAATACCTCTTTGGCTGACGATGAAGCCCAATAACTTTCCGGATCTAACGCCAAATGTGCACTTGTTAGGATTTAAGCGCAGCTTGAATTTTCTTAGGCGTTCGAAAAGCTTTTGTAGATGGACTAGATGATCCTCCTCCGTTTGGGATTTGGCAATCATATCGTCGACGTAGACCTCAATTTCCTTATGGATCATGTCATGGAAAAGAGTCACCATTGCTCTTTGGTATGTTGCCCCGGCATTTGTTAATCCGAAAGGCATTACCTTATAGCAGAATGTTCCCCATGGGGTGATGAATGTAGTTTTCTCCATGTCCTCTGGAGCCATCTTGATTTGGTTATATCCCGAGAAGCCATCCATAAAGGAAAAGACTGAGAATTGGGCTGTGTTGTCCACCAATATGTCGATGTGTGGTAGCGGGAAATCATCCTTTGGGCTTGCTCTATTCAAGTCCCGATAATCCACACACATTCTCACCTTGCCATCCTTCTTCGGAACTGGCACAATGTTGGCAACCCATGTTGGATACTTGGTTACGGCTAAGAAGCCGGCATCGAACTGCTTTTTGACCTCCTCTCTGATCTTGAGAGCCATATCGGGTCGAGTTCTTCTTAATTTCTGCTTCACTGGCGGGCATTCCGGCTTGAGTGGCAGCTTGTGTACAACAATGTTAGGGTCTAAACCCGGCATGTCTTGATACGACCAAGCGAATACATCCACGTACTCTTGCAGAAGCTTGATCAACTTTCCTTTCACATCCTCGTGCAGGGAGGCTCCTATCTTGACCTCTTTCTTATCCTCTTCGGTCCCCAAGTTGACCTTTTCAACTGATTCTTGGTGAGGTTGTATTACCCTATCCCCTTGATTTGCAAGTCTAGACAATTCTTCAGGCGGTTCATAATCGTCCTCCTCATCATCTTCCGTTTGATTAATCGGGCAATCGAAGTCATAAGGGTTTAAGGTAGTGTTGTTTTTGGAGGGTGGATTTATAGATCTGCATGAGTATGATTTTTTTTAGGCTTTTTGTAGAAAAAATTTTTTTTTAAAACAAATGCAAAAAAAGAAAAAGACTCAAATGAACATAAAAGATTGCTTTTATTCATGATTGTAAATAACTTATAAAAACATGGGGGCCCCACACGACTAATCATTTGCCTTGGGCAGAGCTAAATGATTTTTTTTTTTAAAAGTAAAAACAAACAAACATGGTTTATTACTTGATCCTGGTAATGATCTCGGGAATCGCGATAGCCCTCCAATTGTTCAAAGCTTCATCCGAAGCACAACGGTACACCAATTCGGGCACGTCTTCGTCCACGTCTTCGAGTAGAGCCACTTGATCTTCATGGATAAACCCCGCACTGATGAATGTTTCCGAAATGGGGGGAACCCCTTGCTTTGGAGGCTTTGAGAAAGTTTCGGCCGATGGATGATACCCCAACCCGAAGCGATTTTTCTTCTCCGGTATGTCCACTAACTTGCCCCATCCGGTGGGTCGGCTTTCTTCTAGGGCCTCTCTTATCGCCCTCCATGATGACATGGCTGTCCTAGCCTCTTCCTTGGGCTTCGAGCTCAATGTCACGACATTTGCCACTTCCAAAGATTGGAATGGGACGTCCACAGCTTCTTCATCCGTTTCTATATAACGGAAAGACGAGAGATGGCTTACCATCATGTCCTCTTGCCCGGAAACTACAATCATTTGGTTATCAATGATGAACTTCAGTTTCTGGTGCAAGGTAGAGGTAATGGCTCCGGCCGCATGGATCCATGGTCGTCCGAGAAGACAACTATATGTTGGATTAATGTCCATGACTTGGAAGGTTATGGTGAAAACCTTAGGTCCGATTTGGACCGGTAAGTCGATCTCTCCTATGACGGCTCTTCTCGACCCATCGAAAGCTTTTACGACCAAGGCACTGGGCTTCATTACGGTCCCTTCACATGAGAGTTTGAGGAGGGTAGTCTTGGGCATGACATTCAATGATGACCCCGTGTCCACTAGCACTCTTGAGAGGATATGGTCCATGCATTTCACGGAGATATGTAAGGCGCGGTTATGAATGTGCCCCTCGTCGGGTAGCTCATCGCCATTGAAACCCAAGTACCTACTTGAGGTAATATTTCCGACTATCCCGTCGAATTGGTCCACCGGAATGTCCTTGGTGACATGTGCCTCACTGAGGATCCGTAGTAGTGCTTCCCGGTGTGCTTCCGAGCTGAGTAGTAAGGATAGCATGGAGATCTTGGAGGGAGTTTGACCTAGCTGGTCAATGATCTTGTACTCGCTCTTTTGGATTATCCTTAGGAACTCTTCGGCCTCTTTTTGCGGGATTGACTTTTGAGAAGGCCCCGCTTGGTTCTCTTTTTCCTCCACGCTCTTTTCTTTGAGCGGCTCCTTTGGTAGTACAGCTGGCATCTTCCCGAGTTCTTTCGGAGCGAAGACTCTACCACTTCTAGTCATTCCTCCAACACCGGTAATGTTAGTGATGCTGGGCTCGATTTTGGCTAGTGGTTTTCCTTCCACATAGGCCACAGGTTGGTAATTCCATGGTACCCTCTTTGTGCTTTCAAAAGAGAAGGGTGCAGGTACGTGGAATGTTATGGGTTGTATTGGCATTGGTACCTCTCTCCTTTGGTATGGGATCTCGAGAGGTTTTGGGCCGTTAGACTCTAAGGTAGCAATGTCCGTGCCCTCCTTTATGTAGCCAATTTGGATCCAACCTTGGTCCATTAACTCTTGAAGACAGTTCTTCAACTCTTTGCACTCATCCGGGTTGACCTTGCAGGCTTCACAGTTGACGTGCATTTCCTCGAATAATCCAAAGCCGGTTAAGCGCTCCCTTATGGTTGACAGGGGAGTCCTAACATTGGATACCCTTTTGACTGGACCAAAGTCCTCTTGTTCTTCCACCGCGTTTACAGAGGGACCCGCATGCCCCGGTAATGGGTTGTTCTTCACATTGGGGCTTTCCTCTTTGAAGGATAACAGCTTCTTGTCAATAAGATCCTGCACCTTGTGTTTGAAAACCCTACAGTTTTCGATATTGTGCCCCACGGATCCTGCGTGGAAATCACATTTGGCATTTGCGTCGTACCACTGTGGATATGGTGGCGACATTGGTGGTAGTAGTCTTGTCTCGACCATACCCTTTTGGATTAGGTATGGCAAGATCTGACCATAAGACATGGGTACAGGATCAAACTGCCTAGTATAGTAACTGTTCCTTGAGCTCGTCTGATTCCTTGGTGGGTACCCGCCTTGTTGCTGTTGCTGTTGATTTTGCTGCGGCAACACTACTGGTTGTCGAGGTGGATTTGCGGGAATCACTTGAGGTGAGTAACGCCCTTGAGTCGTTGCTGCTGCCACATAAGGATAGTGGTAGTGAGGCATTTGACTTGGTGGCGGGTAGGATGGTCCCATTAGAACGGCATTTGTCTCCCCCTCTTTCTTTTTGTGAAAGTTGCTGGGGGGCTTTCTAGCTCCACCTTGAGCTTCTGAAGGGCCTTGGATTTTTCCTCTCTTCACTCCATCTTCTATTCTTTCACCGACCATGACTAGATCGGAGAAACCGGCAGACGTACTTCCGATCATCTTGTCGTAATAAGGGCCTTGAAGTGTGCCCATAAAGGTGTCGACAAGTTCTCTCTCCAATAGTGGTGGTTGTACACGAGAAGCTAGTTCTCTCCACCGCTGAGCGTACTCCTTGAAGGACTCGTTGCTTCTTTGCAGGAGGTTTTGTAGTTGCATCCTATTTGGAGCCATGTCCAAATTATATTTGTATTGTTTTAGGAAGGCATCGGCTAGATCCTTCCAGACATGGGTACGCTCGAGCTGCATGTACCAATCTAAGGACGCTCCGCTTAAACTATCTTGAAACACATGCACCATGAGTTTCTCGTTCATTGCGTAAGCTGCCATCTTCCTACAGAACATCCTTAGATGGTTCCGAGGGCATTGAATTCCTTTGTATTTCTCGAAGTCCGGTACTTTGAACTTCGGAGGAATTACCACGTCGGGCACTAGGCACATATCCAAGGCATTGTGGGCACCGTATGAGCTGAAACCCTCGACAGCTTTCAACCTCTCTTCCAAAACTCGATACATTTGGGTGGTATCATTGTCTTGGTGGTTGGTGTCGGGAGCAGATTGCCTTAGCTGGCTATTCTCCACATCGTGGGGAATTACTTCATGCTGAGTAGTGGAGGTTCCTTGAGGACGACGCTCTTCATTCCTTACGGGGATTGTGAGCGGTGGTGGAGGTGGTCCTTGACCTTCATTCTCAAAGGGTGGGGTATAACCCACAGGTAAACCATAAGGAGGCCATTGCACATTGGATGCATCCGTGGTTGGGCGAGGGTGGCTTTCTCGTGCCGACAGAGCTTGCATTAACTCTAGCATCTGATCCATTTTTCCTTTCATTCCATCAACTTCCTCTCTCAAAGCCGCTTGAGTTTGTTCCAAATTGTCCATGATCCTTTGTTTGTTAGCTCGTGTTCCGTACGAGTGTTGAATATCTGGTTCTTGGACCGAGGGCTTTCGGGGTTTTCGGGCTATGATTGCTTTGAACTGTTTGAATGGGAATGAATGAGTTTTTTTTGAAAAATATGCATGAAGATGCATGTGGATGTATGTATGAGTATGCAAAATATGCGTTTTTTTTTTATTTTGCTTTATGGAGTTTAAAGGTGCACGATTAATATTAGCAAATTCGAAATATTAAAGACCGGGAAATTGATTATACTTCAAAATATATTTGATTAAATAACATTTGTTTACAAAGTGTAACTAATGCTATTACAAATCAAACAGCCGCTCGCTTCTCGGCTTTGCTCATCTCCTCCCTATAGAAATCTATGGTGTCCTTGCAGAACTTCATAAACTCCCGGATCTCCATAGGGATGACAAAGTAGGGCATGACCATCTCGGCCTCCGCTAGCTTCTTTGGAAGTTGGGTGATCACCAAATTTGAGAATGCAACCAATTTAGTGAAATCCTCACTTAATCGGGTGGCGTCTTGCCATACATACTCAATCACTTCCTTGCGCTGGTCTAGCTTGACTCTTGCACTTCTAATCTCATCGTGTAGTTGTGCAATGTGGTCCCCATGAGCTCTTGCAATCTTGTCGAAGTACTCTTCGAATTTCTTGTGTTCTTGTGGACCGAAGAGAGCCTCTTGCTTAGAGCTAATAAACTTTCCACCCTAGGAGCTTTAATTTTGAAGGCGAGCGTATTCTTATTCCCGGAATCCATATTTCTCTTTTGCTAATATTTGTTCGTTCTTTTTAAACTCCTATAAAGCAAAACGATGCGAAAATTACTTTCATGAATGCAAATGTTATGCAAGGGTATGGTTTATGAAGGTTCGGAATTTCCCCCCATCCTCACATGTAGGCTCTAAATTGTGAAATATCCTAAGAAGAGGTCCTTAGAGTCATAGACCTCACATGGAATTAGGGTTGTCTATGGACATACGTCGACATGACTTCAATTAATTCCACGTGAAAATCTCATCTAAGCGGGGTTGGACATCCCACCTCACGGACATACGTCAACGCGGGCTTCCGCACACAACCTCCTTCTAACTTAGTGTTTTTCTCAAGCTCGGGTAGAGAGCCTCACACGTCCGGCATTAACCCGAACAATGTGGAGTAACATCACTCAAGTAACCCCCACATTTGAGATATAATATGAATATAAAGCAAATAAAGCAAATATAAACATAAAGCATAAATATAACATGCATGAATAAAATAAATAAACATGACACGCAAAGAAAATAAAGCAATTGTCTTTAACCCAAATAGGTTAGGCTTGACTTGCTAGTGGGAACAGGGTCCCCAGTGAAGTCGCCAGCTGTGCGCACCTCGTTTTTTCCCTCGGGGAAAAGACGCGCAGATCCTCCGAGGTCGTCCTCGGACGCTCGGAGGGTGCCTTTGTGAAGCCGCCACCAAAGTTTTTGTGTAAAGGGAACGTTGATAAACCCTTAAGTTTTTTTTTGTTGTAAAGGGAAACGATAATAAAACCCTTTAGACGATGAGGATAAGGATTAGGTCATCGCAACCATTATCGGGTTCGGGAGTCGGTTACGCGAGGGGAAGGTATTAGCACCCCTCACGTCCGTTGTACTCAACGGGAACCTTCTATTTGGTTAAGACTTGAATTGCTTTTTAATACTTTGCGTTCATGTTCATTTATGCTAAAATATAATAAGGGGGGGGAAAGAGATAAAAACAAACGAAAGAAAAGAAAAAAGGTTTTTTTTTTATTATTGTGCTTGACAAGATGTCGATCTTGCTCCTACGTATCTCCCGGTAGTCGGAGAATTCAAAGCATACGTTTTTCTACCAAAGAACTACGTATGCTTTGAATTCTCCGACTACCGGGAGATACGTAGGAGCAAGATCGACATCTTGTCAAGCACAATAATAAAAAAAAAACCTTTTTTCTTTTCTTTCGTTTGTTTTTATCTCTTTCCCCCCCCTTATTATATTTTAGCATAAATGAACATGAACGCAAAGTATTAAAAAGCAATTCAAGTCTTAACCAAATAGAAGGTTCCCGTTGAGTACAACGGACGTGAGGGGTGCTAATACCTTCCCCTCGCGTAACCGACTCCCGAACCCGATAATGGTTGCGATGACCTCGTTTTTTCCCTCGGGGAAAAGACGCGCAGATCCTCCGAGGTCGTCCTCGGACGCTCGGAGGGTCCCCAGTGAAGTCGCCAGCTGTGCGCACCTCGTTTTTTCCCTCGGGGAAAAGACGCGCAGATTCCTCCGAGGTCGTCCTCGGACGCTCGGAGGGTGCCTTTGTGAAGCCGCCACCAAAGTTTTTGTGTAAAGGGAACGTTGATAAACCCTTAAGTTTTTTTTTGTTGTAAAGGGAAACGATAATAAAACCCTTTAGACGATGAGGATAAGGATTAGGTCATCGCAACCATTATCGGGTTCGGGAGTCGGTTACGCGAGGGGAAGGTATTAGCACCCCTCACGTCCGTTGTACTCAACGGGAACCTTCTATTTGGTTAAGACTTGAATTGCTTTTTAATACTTTGCGTTCATGTTCATTTATGCTAAAATATAATAAGGGGGGGGGAAAGAGATAAAAACAAACGAAAGAAAAGAAAAAAGGTTTTTTTTTTATTATTGTGCTTGACAAGATGTCGATCTTGCTCCTACGTATCTCCCGGTAGTCGGAGAATTCAAAGCATACGTAGTTCTTTGGTAGAAAAACGTATGTGTGTTGGTTGATTTTAATTGGACGATGTTTTAACCGAATTCTTGCGATTAAACGTAGCTTGTATGCTCGCTCTTGGAGACTTATTAAGCGTTCGTTCGCGAATCACATTAGAATTGTTAAAAGTTACGTCCGTTAGGGTAGAGGGTTGAATTGGCCGTTATGGGACCAAGGGAGGTACAATGGACTCATACAAGTCAAACATTGACCGAGGGGACTCCGAAGAGTCGGGCGATTGTTCGATTGATCCACTGAGATCAAGAACGGGTACAATGGACTCGGACGAGTCGAACATTGACCGAGTGGACTCAAACGAGTCGAGGGGTTGAGTCTAATGGCCAACGGGGGACCAAAAGGTTTGGATTGACCACAAGGGGCCAAGATTTGGTTTGGTTAGGGTTGTACATATTAAAAGGGAATGACGATTGTCCGAGCGACGAGACATACGTCACGCATTCGTACAATCGGGGCGATGGAGAGACATACGTCACACCATCCCTTTTTCATTCATGTTTTTGGATTGAATTCTTTAGAAATCCCAAGGTAAGTCAAAACATTTGGTTTGAAAACCCAAAATGGGAAGGTTTAGCAAATTTGCTAGAAAACGCGCAAGTTCGTCTCATTTTGCGAAAATGCGCACATTACCGGTGTATGTTCATTTTTGAGTTTTGAACATCATGAACAATATTTATTGCTCAAGTTTAGATTGAAAAGCTGAACATAGCTTGTTGGTTCATGTGGTTTTGAAAATTTGGGAACATAACTTGCTTTGCAAGTTATCCACAAAATGGTTATACGAACTTGTGATTTGCCAAAATTAAGCAAAAACCTTGTTATGATTTGAAGAACATAGGTTTAAAAACTCTTTGGTTCTGAGCTCTGGGGCTAGAACCTCAAAAATTGGTTGTTTTGACACAAAAACTCAGGTTCTGAGTTCTGTCATGGTCGCACTGCGACCATGACTTCGCACTGCGAAGCATGCGAAATTTTGGGTTCAGAAGCTGTTTCTGAACATTTGTTCAGAAACAACTTCTGAACACACTCAAGACCTTATATATGGGTGAAAAGCTTTGAGTTTTTGGGATGAAAAAGGTTGTACAAACCAAATTTGATGTTTTGAAAACCTTGGGATTTCTTTGAAATTCAAAAGGGGTTTTTTAGGACCAAAAGGTTTTGAGCCAAAATAGCTATGCAAACACAATTAGAAATGCAAGATAAAGAGCTTAGTAACTTACAGAACTCCTTAGCAAAGCTCCAGCTGCACTTGGCTTGATTTGGTTGAAGGCTTTCACAAAGGTTTGAAGATTTGTGATGAACTTGAACTTTTGAAAGCTTTGTGTGGATGGATTGTTTCTGGTTATTTGTGGAGATTTGTAGGTTGAAATGAGTAGAGTTTCTGCTTTTTGAATGTTGTGTTTTCTGTCTAATTGTGGGTGTATGTAACCTTGGGCATTGCCTTGTATTTATAGGCCAAAATCAAATCTTTGTCATCATTACACAATCCCTTGATTCAGCTGATTTGTGGCCAAGATCAAGCTGAATCCCTTTGCATTAAATGCTAATGGATAGAGGCAACCCTGCCTTGTGCCAAGGGGCAAGTTCCAGCTTGATTTCAGCCACAAATTCAACCTATTCTAGAAGGTAATGATGAAGAACAAAGCTGATTTGCAAATGGCTAATGCTTGGGGATCAATCCTTGCAATCTCAATGGTTGGTCAATAAAAACGTGCACTGTATTGTGCAGAGATTGAGGGATGAAAAGGCTAAAATTGGCTGGTGTGAGAGGGTGAAAAGCTGCTGCAAAACAGAGTAGGCACTCATGGCTTTTCAAGTGAGAAAATCCAGCTGGTTTGACTGGTTTTTGGGGCAGCAAGCAGGAGGAAAGTCCTCAAGCAGGTGGCTGGCAACCTTGTGGTGGTTAGCAGGTCACCTGGGAGGGGCTAGAGCTGCCCAAGGGCAAGCCCACTTGCTTGTCACATGCTAGGTTGGAAGAAAAAGCTTCTAACCTTGGCATTAATGGCAAGTCTTTCAACTCTGGCTTTGCTTGGCCCAATTGGCCATGAATGCTACTTAAAATAATTATGGAAATGATATGCAACAAAATCTGAAATTAAATCCAAGAAACCAAAAATCTGCAGAAAAATCGCAGACTTCGCAGTGCGAAGTGAGCTTCGCATTGCGAAGTCCTTAATTTTGAAAAGTTGACTTTTCTGTTGACTTTTGTTGACTTTTTGACTTTTTCCCCTCTTTGATTTTTTTTGATTTTTGTTTTAAAAGCGTAGGACAAAATTAGGGTACTACATCCACTATCATCAATAAAGCTCTTAATTCCTCTCATTTGTGTTATTTTCCTTATTTTTCCTGTTGAGTTACTCACTGGTTCGTATCAGGCTTGGTTTCACATTTGTTCTTAATAGTACTTATCATGAAGGAACCATTACTTTTGCTGGTGCTGACCCAATTATGCAGAAAAGTAGAGATATTTCAGTGACTGGTGGTACTGGTGATTTCTTTATGCATAGAGGAATTGCTACTATTATGAGTGATGCATTTGAAGGCGAGGTTTATTTTTGATTTTGTGTTGATATTAAGTTTTTCGAGTGTTGGTAAGTTACTATAAATTTTATATTACCAAATGTATTATCATAACTGATGCATTAGAAGGTGAATGTGAAGTTTATGACTAATGGTAATATAAAATTAAGTCATAATAATTGCTGAAAGCAAATACATTAAGAAGTTATTAATGTTTCTTTACATTGTTGGGTCTGGTACTATGACAGCTAAGTGTACGGCTCTGTTCTGGTGTTGTGGCAGAGTGTTTTTTTGGGGTTTATAGTGTAATGAGGTGTTGTAGCTTATTTCTAGAATATTTTGGTTTTAATTGTTCTACAAATTTGAGATGTTTCTATATTGATTTTGGTCCAATTTGCTTTGTAGGGGTGTTCAATTTGTAATAACATAAATCAGTAAATTGCATAAGCTTATATATTCGACGTGAATTAAAATGTTGTTTTTGTTTTAGGCGAAATCTATACTATTATAATTTGTGGACGATTTTTTAAAGAAAATTATCCATGTGACATTCTTACAATGACTCTCTCCTATCAGCGTTTTGATAATTTGAAATTTGAAATCTAAATAGCTTTTCATAAAAAATTATCCTCAGATGTCAGTGATGAAAAATTAGATACCTTAGGGTTGCGCCTTTAACATTTCAGTCTCTCCCGCAAAGATTCAGCATCTCTTGGAAACAAGTTGGGAAAGTTTTCTTTGATGATGTGGTTAACTTGAATTTGAGCTTGATTCCAAAACTCTAAGTTGTGGCTGTTTACATTGGAGCCTGATTCCAATGCTCTCTGGGCAGCTATGAACACCTCCAGCATCTTCTCGTCCAGTAGTGGTGGCCAGTTTGAATCACTTGTCTACAATGGATTAAAATATTTAGAGTAGAGATGAAGAACAACAAGACTTCACTAATTAACAATTAATCATTAAATTAATATTTTAACCTACCTTTGGAGCCATTGAATTAATCTCGTCCAGTATCTTCTCTTGTAAAAAAACAAAAATTAATATTTGAACGGAACAGATGAAGAACAAGATGAAGGGACAGATTCAGAAGCTTTAGTGCCGTTTAGTTTGTCTAGTTAGTGCACTTTGAAACAAGCGAAATCGACCCATACTCCTCAAAGAAAGAGTAGAACAAGATGAAGGTACCTTTTTCAGATTTTCAGAACAAGATGAAGAACAAGATGAAGGAACACATTCAGATTTTTTATTA
This sequence comes from Medicago ruthenica, assembly GCA_018208015.1. Classification (NCBI taxonomy): domain Eukaryota; kingdom Viridiplantae; phylum Streptophyta; class Magnoliopsida; order Fabales; family Fabaceae; genus Medicago; species Medicago ruthenica. The sequence continues at coordinate 99,825 of WNNG01000584.1, read as the reverse complement.
TTTTTTCCTGAAATTTGAACTGGTAATGAAAAAGAAGAGAGTGAAAGTGCTTTTCTCTTCATGGAACAGATTAGGTTGTTGGGTAGAAGGGGAATTAATTAGGTTAAGTAAAAGCGGAATTAATTGAAGGAACAGATGAAAGGTGGAGGAAGAGATTGATGGGATTTGCAGAATTGAATGAGAATGTTTTTCTTCCATGCTTGAGTCTCGAGGTTTGACTGTTTGAGAATAGTAGAGTATTTTGCCAGGTTTGACAATCCAGGAAGCGGGTCACTAAAGGAAGCGGGTCGAAAACAACACAAAAAACAGGGCTGGCCCAATCTATAGGCAGCCCAGGCCGAGAATGTCTCTTCCTACCCTCGTGATTCTTTTATACCCCCTTTAATTTTATTTTGCCCTTCAAAATACAATTATGAAATGTACATGACTTACGATATTAATAATTAAAAATATTAATAAATTTTGTACCCACAAAAATTATTACTTTACCAACTATAAAAATCATATATTAATTTTACATCGATTTCTAAAACACATATATTATCAAAATATTTTTGCAGATACAATAAAGAATCAAATTAACCAAATTTACCTGATGTAAAGGCAATCAAGAAAGCCGCATAAGTTAAAATGATGTTGTAATGCTAGGAGTATTTTGAAATTCAGTTCTTAAAATTTTCAGAAGCTTTGTTATTAGTTAGGAGTTATTGTTTATAAGTTGTGGAGTTTTCATAAATTAAAAACTAAATCAATTAAGTTTTTTGGAATTGATGTCTTTGGCTCAAATAAAATTTGATTTAAGTGGGGATGTTATTCACTTCTGAAATTCCTGGCAGGACCTGTTTCTGAACCGTAAAACAGAGTATGCAAAACAGCAGTTCAGAAGCAGAATTGAAATTCTGGCAAGTCTGAGTTTGAACCCGTAAAACAGAGTATGAAAGCAAAAGTTCAGAAACAGAAAAATAATGAACAAAAAATTAAAGGAACACAGATATTTGTTAACCCAGTTCGGTGCAAAATTCACCTACATCTGGAGGATACCAATCCAGAAAGGAAATCCACTAAGTAGTATTAATTCTAAGACTCAAGACACAGCCCCTGTTTTTCCAGCCTTATCACTTAATCACTATCCGTATAGACTTCTACCTAGGAACTCCTAGATATAAGAACCCACTTACTTCCCAATCAAGTAATCACAGCCCAGTGATTATCAGACTCAACAAAAACAACAAATTGAAGACACACTTCAAAACACCTAAGTGACTTGTGCTTAAAAGCTTTAAGTGAATAACAACTCAAAACAAAACAACCAACTCTAACAGATGAGTGGTGCACACAAACAAAGCACTAAGCTTAACAGACTAAAAACAAAGACTCTCTATAATGATAACTTCTGGTTTTTCCAGTCACATCTTCAGTAGAAGCACGTCCTCCTTAAATAGTCTTCAGCAGCACACATAATTCTTGTGCGCTCTCGGAAAAAACGCTCGAGATGATAAGGACACTCGTAAGGATTGCGGAGTCGCCACCAAAGTTTTTTGTTTAAAGGGAACGTTGATAAACCCTTGAGTTTTTTATTTTTAAAGGGAAACGATAATAAAACTCTTTGACAATGAGGAAAGGATGGTCATCACAACCATTATCCGGGTTCGGGAGTCGATTACACAAGGGGAAGGTATTCGCACCCCTGACGTCCGTTGTACTCAACGGGAACCTCCTAATTAGTTAAGGCTAAAAAGGGGAAAAAGATATTTTTTTATTATTGTGCTTGACAAGATGATGATCTTGCTCCTACGTATCTCCTGGTGCGATGGAGAATTCAAAGCTACGTAGTTCTTTGGTAGAAAAAACTTGCTTTGTTGGTTGGTTTTAAAGAACGATGCTTTTAATCGAATTCTTACGATTAAACGTAGCTTGTATGCTCGCGCGTGGGAGGCTTAAGTGTTTGTTTCGAATCGCGCTAGAATCGGTAAAAACATGTTCGTTGGGGAAAAAGAGGTTCGAATTGGCCGCGAGGGGCCAAAAAGGCTCAAATGACTCAAAGGATTCGAGAAGGGTTCGATTGATCCAACGGGATCAAGAAAGGGCTCAATGGACTCAAAGGAGTCGGACATTGATTTAAATGACTCAAAGGAGTCAAGAAAAAGCTTGATTGATCCAACAGGATCAAGGAAGGATTCAACGGACTCAAAGGAGTCGAACATTGATTCAAATGGTCACGGGGGACCCAAAGAGGTTTCGATTGACTTAACGGAGTCAAGAAAGGATTCGATTGATCCAACGGGATCAAAAGGTTCAGATTGACCACGGGGGCCAAAATTGGTGTGTTGGATGTGTTTTATGTTTTGTATTTTGAAAATAGAATGACGATTGCCCGAACAACGAGACATACGTCAAGCATTCGTTCAATCGGGGAATGGAGAGACATACGTCAAACCACTCCTTTTTCATTTAAGTTTATTGATGAAACTTAAGAAATCCCAAAGAGAGCAAAACACTTGATTAAAAACTTAATGAAAAGGTTTTAATGTTCAAACTAGTTGTTGCAACCTATGAACAAGTGTTGTTTGTCCAAGTGTATGAACAAGGCACAAGTTATGAAAAATGAACCTAATGTTGTTCAAATTCAAGTTTGAAAATAATGCACAAGTTTGTTGAAAATCATGTTTGGTTAAAAATTCATGAACAATGTTATTGTTCAAGTTTGGTTTTGAAACAAGTTTGGTTCAAGAACAAGTTTGGTTCAAGTTTAAAATTGACAAGTGAGCAAGTTTTTTTTTTTTAAAATGCACAAGTTCGGCTCAAGTTTGAAAAAGTGAACAAGTTTCTTGTTATTCAAGTTAACTATTTAAACTTGTGAATTTCCAAATGTATGCAAAAACCGTTGTTATGCTTTGAAACAAAATGAGTTTTAAACCTCTTAGATTCTGAGTTTTTAAGTTAGAACCTCAAAAGTTAGCCTTTTTAAAAGCCTGAACTCAGAAACTGAGTTCTGTCGTGGTTGCAAAGTGACCTGAGTCTGGCTCTACGAACCTGAGTTCTGTCATGGTCGCAGAGCGACCATGACTTGGCTCTGCGAACTCTGCGAAAAATTGCAACTCAGAAGCTGCTTCTGAACTATAGTTCAGAAGCTACTTCTGAATGAACCTCAGAACCTTAAGAGTAGTGAAAAGCTTTTGAAATTAGCAAGAAAATGAGTGCAACACTTCAGTTTAAATGTTTTGCAAACCTTGGGATTTCTTTGAAGTTCAAAAGATGTTTTAAATCAAAATGAGTTTCACAACTATTGAAGATGCAAAACTGAGATTGAATCAAGTTGGAATCAAAAGCAAATGCAAATAGTATGCAAATGCAATATAAACAGGTTAGAATGACTTACCAACTCCTAGCCAATGCTTGTGTTGCAAGGAAATGGAAGAGGCTCTGGGTGTTTATGGTTTTGCAAGGTTGGAAGTGTTTGATGAATGCAAACAGCAAGAACAATGATGTTGTGCTATTGTTCTTCACTCTTTGTGTGAGGTTTAATGGTTGTTTTGATGCTTGGTTACTTTGTGCTGGTTTGGGATGATTTTGTGAAAGAAAGGAATGAAAGTTTTCTCTACACTTACCCAAAACCAAACTCTGTTTTTGTGTGTATCAATTTACTCAAATTTCCACTCTCTACGAACAGGTTTTTGCTCTAAAATCTCTATTAAAAGAAATCTCTCTTGTGCTATCAAAATCTCTTTTTAATCCTGCAGCATTGCATGGCTTTTATAGGCAAAATGAGATCAAAATGTCATGATGAAAAATCCTACAGCAGGGTTGTTTTTGTGCTATGATCATGACTAAATTGCTTTGCATTTAATGCTAAAGGGAAAAGGTGACATTGCCTTGCTGCAATGGTCAAGACTTTGGCCAATTTCAGGACCCAATGAAGCTGAATTCTGGCAGAAAATTGCTTGGAACCAAGGAAACATGGCTGTTTGCAAAACAGGGGCAGCACCTTTGCCTCAATCTTTGAATGGTTTTGTAAAAGCCTATGACAAGGTGGATGCTGGACAGTAGCAGGGTCAGTTGCAGGCACAATGGTAGGGGAGAAGGGCTACCCAAGGTCAGCAAGTTGCTGAGTTACTTGATTGATTTTGCTTCCTCTTCCTTTCTCTTCTTACTTTTCAATTGGCACATGCTTCTATTCTTTCTTGGTTAAATCCAGCATTAATCATACTAATAATAGATGATAATAATAATAGATGATGACAGGAATAATAATCACAAAAATAAAAGAAAAGGAAATCAGAAAATCAAAACCTGCAACAAAATCACAGATTTCGCAGAGCGACCTGAACATTGCTCTACGAAATTCATCGCAGAGCGATCGCAACATCGCTTTGCGAAATCCTCTTTATTTGTTGACTTTTTTGTTGACTTTTTGTGTTGACTTTGACTTTCTCTCTTTTTTTTTTAAAAGGCTTGGGACAAAATTAGGGTACAACAATTCTGAACAAAATAATCCTCAAAGATATAATTCTGAAATTCTTTAGAAGCTCAAAGAAGGAAATATATTTCTGAATTATATTTTGCAAAGATTCCTTTGAAAATATATTCATAAATAAACGAAGCCAATCTTCAACAAGATCTTCACATAAAATTACTCAATCTTCTAGAACCATTAGCCTGGATAAAACTTCAAACAAATTTTCAAAAGATACGCAGAAATAATTAACAAAAAGAACGCAGAAATTCAGCTTCTGAAAGGAAGCTTCTGAAGGTCAACAGAAGTCAACGTCTGAAGGCAGCTTCTGAAGGTCAATAGAAGTCAACGTCTGAACAGTGCGTCTGATGACCAGTTCAGCTTCTGATGAACAATGCATCTGAAGACCTTCGCAGAGCGCAGTGGCTTCGCAGAGAGAAGTTATCAGCTTCTGAAGTACTGTAGCTCCTGACTCAGCTTCTGAAGATGCACAAAATGAGATTTTCATCTTCTGAAGACACAAATAGCTTCTGAGGACGCATTGCTTGCACATTTTGATTTTACCAAACATGTATCCAGCATTCAAATATCCAACAATCTCCCTCTTTGGCAAATTTTTGGCTAAAATCAAATGGACCACAAAGATAAGTTCTTCACTCAACAAAAATACTTAACCATGAAGAACTACACATATGTAGTAGAGTCAGCAGCGGAACAATTCACTCAATTTCACACAAAACACTCCCCCTGCAACATACATCAGCAGTTTCTGAGGTACAGCTTCTCCCCTGAAACACATCACTCAGGAACTCCCCTTGAAACAGACAATCAGAAGCTCCAACTCCCCCTGAACTGTTGAACAGCTTCTGAAACAGACACATTATTTATCTCCCCCTTTTTAGCCAAACAGTGTTGACAAAATAACCAGCAATCACCAGAAGAACACAGAACAGCACACAAAGAATCAGCATGAAAAACATCAGCACAGAACCCATCACAACACCAGCATCAGGAACAGAACCACACAGCATCCACACACAGAAGAACAAAACAATACTGCAGAGTACAACACAATAGTAGACCATAAACACAAACAGAAATCCAAGACATCAGTCACAAACTTGACAGTCTTCAGACCCAGCATCAAAAGTTGCTTAGTCTTCATTAGACACAACATCAGATGTTGCTCAGTTGATGTGTGCTTCAGGCACATTCAGACTCTTCTTCCTAGCAATCCTCTTCTGAGTTTCAGCAATCCTCTTCTGAACAGAGAGCATGATGTCAGCATCATCCTCAGATTCACTAGGATCCACATCCTTTCCTTTTGGTGCCTTCTTCTTAGCAATGGGAGTGGGCCTGCTGTCTGCAGCAACAACCTTTCCTTTCCTAGACTTTAGTCTCTTTGCTACACTTTGTTCAAGCATAATAGGTTCTTCACCAGACTTCATATCAGAACCTACATCAGAACCTCCATCAGACTTAGATGGGGTAGATTCAGGATTATCAACAACAACCTTAGAGGAGGACACAGTTGCATAATCAACACCCACATGTGACCTGTTGGTAATTTCATCATTCAGATTCCCATGAGATACTAAGAGGGCCTTGTTCCTAGTTACACTACCACCTTCAACAGACTTACTCTTATGGATCCTTTTAGTACCAATGGTATTCACCCCTTTAGGCCTCCATTCTTTCTTGACATTGCTTTTGTTCACAACTGGTTCTATTTTTCTGACTTGAACAAAAGTATGGCTGACCTTTGATTGAACATGAGGTTTTATTTGTTGAAAGTGCTTGGGATATCCAAGCAGCTTGTAACATAAAGGCTTTATGTGCCCCTTTTTCCCACAGTGATGACATACCCAAGGATGAGATGCCTTCTTGTCTTTAGATCCCTGAGGTTGGTTCTGGTGTTCCATCTTAGGTTTCCTTTGGTTCTGTCTCTTCAGTATCTCCTTTGGCCTCTTCATATGTTCAAGCTGAGAGTTCAATTGGGTTACCTCATCATGCAAACCAGAGATGGTTGATAGGAGTTTTTCTTTTTCAATGCGTAAATTAGCAATGATTTTCTTCTGCTTTTCTCCTACTTTACAAGCCTCTTCAAATTTAACCTGCAATTTCTTGAATTGCCTAAGCACAGTTGCATCTGAGATCCTTTCTTCAGTATCTTTTTCACATTGAACAGTTTCCTTGTCCATTCTGCCAGAAAATAACTTCCCTGGAGCTCACCCAAATACAGGCAGGGTGCCTGCTCTGATGCCAATTGAAATTCTAGCAGGTACTGGTTCTGAACTAAAAAACAGAGTCTGAAAAACACTAGTTCAGAAGCAGAAAAATAATGAACAGAAAATAAAAGGAACACAAATATTTGTTAACCCAGTTCGGTGCAAACTTCACCTACATCTGGAGGATACCAATCCAGGAAGGAAATCCACTAAGTAGTATTAATTCTAAGACTCAAGACACATCCCCTGTTTTTCCAGCCTTATCACTTAATCACTACCTGTATAGACTTCTACCTAGGAACTCCTAGATATAAGAACCCACTTACTTCCCAATCAAGTAATCACAGAAGCAACAAATTGAAGACACACTTCAAAACACCTAAGTCACTTGTGCTTAAAAGCTTTAAGTGAATAACAACTCAAAACAAAACAACCAACTCTAACAGATGAGTGATGCACACAAACAAAGCACTAAGCTTAACAGACTAAAAACAAAGACTCTCTATAATGATAACTTTTGGTTTTTCAGTCACATCTTCAATAGCAGCACATCCTCCTTAAATAGTCTTCAGCAGCACACATAATTCTAAACAAAATAATCCTCAAAGATATAATTCTGAAATTCTTTAGAAGCTCAAAGAAGGAAATATATTTCTGAATTATATTTTGCAAAGATTCCTTTGAAAATATATTCATAAATAAACGAAGCCAATCTTCAACAAGATCTTCACATAAAATTACTCAATCTTCTAGAACCATTAGCCTGGATAAAACTTCAAACAAATCTTCAAAAGATACGCAGAAAGAATTAATACTTCTGAAAGGAAGCTTCTGAAGGTCAACAGAAGTCAACGTCTGAAGGCAGCTTCTGAAGGTCAAGAGAAGTCAACGTCTGAACAGTGTGTCTGATGACCAGTTCAGATTCTGATGAACAGTGCGTCTGAAGACCTTCGCAGAGCGAAGTTATCAGCTTCTGAAGTACTGTAGCTCCAGACTCAGCTTCTGAAGATGCACAAAATGAGATTTTCAGCTTCTGAAGACACAAATAGCTTCTGAGGACGCATTGCTTGCACATTTTGATTTTACCAAACATGTAGCCAACATTCAAATATCCAACAAGAATAAAATAGACAGAAATAAAGATGCACAGGTGATTTGTTAACCCAGTTCGGTGACAAACACACCTACGTCTGGAGGCTACCAAGCCAGGAAGGAAATCCAATATAATAGTATCAATTCGAAGTCCTATGACAACAGCCCCTGTTTCACAACCTTCTCACTTAATCACTACCCGTGGTATTTCTACCTAGGAACTCCTAGATATAAGACCCCTCTTACTTCCCTCAGTCAATCACTGCCCCAGTGATTATCAGACTCTAAACAAACAAAGATGAAGACACTCTTCAAAACATAATCAGTCAGTTTTGCTTAAAAGCTTCAAGTGATTACAACTTAATAAACTAAACCAACTCTAAACAGTTGAGTGGTGTACAAAAACAAAGCACAAGGCTTACAGACTCAAAACCTAAGTATGACTCTATATAACTTCTGTTTTGATGATAATTCTTCAATAGCAGCGTCCTCTATTTATAGCTTCAGCAACAACATAATTCTTGAACCAAATCCTTCAAAGATATATTTCCAGAATTCTTTTAGAAGCAAATAGAAGCAATTATATTTCAGAAATATATTTTCCAAAGATTACTTTGAAAATATATTCATAAATAAAAGAATCCAATCTTCACTAAAATTCTTCACGCAAAATAATCTTCCTTCTATAAACAAAGCTTGGAGAATTCTTCAATTAAATCTTCACATAAAAGATAATGTTCTGAAAATACACAGCACCAAGGCGCACAAAAAAGAACTCAGAAAACCAGCTTCTGAAGTTACTTCTGAAGTCTGCGTCTGAACATTTCAGCTTCTGAAGGTTCAGCGTCTGAAGTACTGTTCAACGTCTGAACATCAGCTTCTGAAGGTTCAGCGTCTGAAGTACTGTTCAGCTTCTGAAGTACTATTCAGCTTCTGAAGTACTATTCAGCTTCTGAAGTTTCTGCTTCTGAAGACGTTCAGCTTCTGAAGTTCTGCTTCCAGCTTCTAAAGACGCACATTGCTTGTATATTTGATTTTAGCAAACATGAAGCCAACACTCAAATATCCAACAATCTCCCCCTTTGGCAAATTTTTGGCTAAAATCAATTTGAACACAGAGAGATACAACAAGCAAATTCTTCACACATTAAATTCTTCACAAACGCAACCATGAAGAACAACATAAATGTAGTAAGCAACAGAGTCAGCAGCGGATACACTACGTTACACAACAAATACTCCCCCTGAAATCTGTCAAACAGGAACAGCAAGCAGGAACAACTTTTGAAACAAAACAAAACAACTCCCCCTGAAACATACACTCAGGAACTCCCCCTGAAACATACACTCAGGAACAACACTCTGACTTAACTCTGAAACAGATGCACAGAGACTCCCCCTGAACAACTGAACTGCACTTTTCTCCCCCTTTTTAGCCAAACAATTTTGACAACAAATAACCATGTAAACACCAGGAGCAGAAAAAACAGAGAACCAGCAGATACAGATTTAAACAGCCAAATTCAGTGGATATAACCATCCATCACAGACCAGCATATCACACAACAGAACCCATCACAACACCATCATCAAGGAACATTATTAGGATCAGAAACACAAAATGCAACCCAGAACATAAAGCCAGCACATAGCTTGCAGTCTTCAGACTCAACATCAGAAGCTGCACAGTTTTATACTATGACTCTTCAAAAAAGACAAATGCCCAGTTGACCCCTCAAATTTTCAAGTTGCTTGGCATTTAAGGCTTTTGTAACTATATCAGCACCATCTTCATCACCCTCAACACACTGAACATAGGGCATGATGTTTTGAACATCTTGCTCAACATGATCCTCAGACTTACTAGGATCCACTTCCTTTCTTATTAGTGCCTTCTTCTTTAAGACATGGACCACTACCTTGCTCCAGACTTTAGATGGTCCAACAACAGCACTCTTCTTAGCAACAGGGGTAGGCCTGCTGGCAGCAGCAACAACCTTTCCTTTCCTATTCTTTAGCCTCTTGTCAACACTTTCACATTTTGGTCTCCATACCTTCTTGACATTGACTACAACAGGTTCAGATTTTCTTTGCTGAAAGTGCTTGGGGTATCTATGCAGCTTGTAATAGAATGACTTTATGTGCCCCTTTTTACCACAATAATGACATACCCAAGGATGAGATGCCGTCCTACTCTTAGCTCTCTGAGGTTTGTTCTTAGGTTTGCTCATTATTGGATCATAAGTTTCAACAGCAGCAATGACCCTTTTAGATGGATTTTGTTGTTTCTTGTTCAAGGTCCTATCATCAAATCCTATACCATTTGGTTTCCCTTGGTTCTGACTCTCCAATATTTCTTCAAGTATATCAGTACCAGTGTTCAACATTCTGACTTGCTTCTTCATGTGTTCAAGTTGAGAGTTCAGCTGGGTTACCTCATCTTTGAGATCAGAAATTTATGCTAGATGGTCACTTTTTCAGCCTAAAGTTGACTGATAGTTCTCTTCTGTTCTTCCAGCTGTTTGCACACTTCTTCAAGTTTAACATGCAACTTCTTTCAAAAATCAGTAGGTTCTTTGTAATAGGTAGCCAGTTCTTCACAAGATAGTTCTCCATCACTTGACTCAGTATCAGATGATGTCTTAGAACCTGATGGTGCTTCTGAAACCCTTACTCCATCATCAGACATACATCTACCAGTTAAAGCAAGAACATGCTTGGCTGATTCATTCCTCACTTCTCCTTATGAGTCATCAAACAGCCAAACTTTTCGTCTGTTTCTTGAGGTATGTGGCACATTCTGTTCTAATGTGACCATATCCTTCACACTCATGACACTTGACTCCTTTGGATTGATTCTCTTTCTCATCAGTTCTTGTCTTCTGCTTCAGAATCTTCTTAAATTGTTTACTAAGCATCACAAGAGCTTCTGATGTGCTTTCATCATCCACAGTATCAGCATCTGCTACAAAAGCAATACCTTTCCCCTTCTTATCAGTTCTGGCTATTTCAAAGTTTTGAAGAGATCATATCCATTCCTCAACCTTAATACTGGAGATGTCTTGTGCTTCCTCAATTGCAGTCACCTTCATATCAATCTCTTAGGTAAGGATCTGAGGATTTTCCTCACAAGTTTCTCATCTGATATTTTATCTCCAAGAGATTCAAATGAGTTAGCCATATCGAGAACATTCATGTAAAAATCTTGTATGTTCTCATCCTCCAACATTTTGAGATTTTCAAATTTGGTGGTGAGAAGTTAAAGTCTGGACATTTTTACCTTGGAAGTGCCTTCATGAGTAGTTTTAAGAATCTCCCAGACATCTTTAGCTACAGTGCACTGCTTGATCAGTTTGAACATATTCTTGTCCACTCCATTGAATATAGCATTCAAGGCTTTGGAGTTTGCAAGAGCTAATTCATCTTCAACCTTGGACCACTCTTTATCTGGTTTTAATTCAGTTGTCTTTTTACCATCTTTCTCAAGCACAACATGATGTTCCCAACCCTTCAGAACTGCTTTCCAGGTCTTACTATCTATGGATTTAAGGAAAGCATTCATGCGTGATTTCCAATATTCATAGTTGAAACCATCCAACATAGGTGGTCTATTTATAAATCCTCCTTCTTTCTCCATTATGCCAGAAAAAAACCTTCCCTGGAGCTCACCCTAAAACAGGCAGGGTGCCTGCTCTGATGCCAATTGAAATTGAAATTCTGGCCAGGCAATAAGAGAGTTACCAGGTTCTGAACCAAACAGGTTCTGAACAAAACGCAGGGCACAATAAAATGCTAAAACAGAGCACAAGAAAACACAATGCAAGAGCAGAAAATAAAGTGCAGGAAAGCTAAAGAACACACAAGGTTTGTTAACCCAGTTCGGAGTAAACACCTCCTACTCTGGGGGATACCAATCCAGGAAGGAAATCCACTATTGGATTTAATCCTTAAGACTCAGACACTGACTCCCAGTTCTTATCCCAAGCAATTAACCTCCACCTAGTAAGACTTCTACCCAACTCTGAGTAATAGAATCCACTATCTTCCTATTCAAGTAACTAAACCCAGTTACTGAAACCCTTAATCAAAAACACTCTGTTTTTCAGAAAACTTCAAAAACACAACTTCATTCGTACCTAGAGGCTTAGAATGAATTACAACTCAATAACAATCCTAAACCAACTCAAAGCATATGAGTGGCGTACAAAAATAAAGCAAAAGCTTAAAAACAACTAAGACTCAATTCTCTGATCTTAAACTCTATGAATTCGTAAGTCTTGAAAGCAGCATCACTCCTCCTTATATAGTCTTCAGTCTTGCAACATAAATAACAAACTAATCTTCTGAATTGATTTGTTACTGAAATAAGATTGGTCCAATCAAGTAACAAATAAAACTGTTTTGTATCTTTGAAAGATTTAAAACAGAAAATACGAATTTCATATCTTTGAACCAAATCTTCAATAAAATCTTCTCCAAATAATTCAGCATTCTAGAAGCCATATGCGTGGATAAATCCTCAATAAATCTTGCAAAGATTCGCATCGAAAAACCTTGAAAATAACCAGCTTCTGATGAAGTCAACATAAGTCAACGCTGGACTTCAGAACCTGAATCAGCTTCTGAAGTGCTACAGTGCTTTCAGCTTCTGATGGCATTTTCAGCTTCTGAATGGCTTCAAAATTAAAAACTTCCAACTGAAGAAATGTTCTACATATGGAGATGCTTCTACTCAATATCTTGGTTTTGCCAAAACATGCAGCCAACACCAAAAGACTCAACAATCTCCCCCTTTGGCAAATTTTTGGCTAAAACCATCCAAGTTCTTCAAACTCCCATACACTCAACTCAGTACTGAAGAACTCCACAATTATATGACATAGCACATAAAATAGGCAGCGGACAAAACACTTTCTGTATGTTTAAATAACAGCTTCAGCTTCTGACTCCTGAAGCACACACACCAAGTACTGATCAACTACTGATCATCACAGCCATGGTATCAGAGCTACTGATCAACCCTTGATCATCACACACACTCCCCCTGAAGCTTCACAACACTCCCCCTGCAACTCAGCTTCTCATTCATTCAAACTGTATCAGAGCACACTTCAGGACCACATCATCACTCAGGATCATAACAAACTTGTACTCCCCCTGAGACACATACTCCCCCTCAATATCATCTTGACAGCTCTTCTTATATTGAATCTGAACACTGAGCTTCACACATAACTTCTGAGCAGCAATACTTTGCATAAGATTTTTAGTATCAAAGCCTACATAATTTTTCTCCCCCTTTTTAGCCACAAAATTTTGACAAAACTCAGACTTCAAATAGGGAAGGAAAGCTGCAAAAACATCTTCAACTTCTATCTCAGACTCAGTATCAAAAATAGCATCACACTTAGCACTAACAAAGCTGGCAGGTACTCCATCTTCCTCACATCCAGTTTGCTTTAATTGCTAGAATTCTTCATGTAAACACACACCTAACTTGCTCCTTAAGTTTTCAAACTGTTTAGCATCCAAGGCCTTTGTGAATATATCAGCAACTTGTTCTTCAGTAGCTACATGTTCCAGCTGAATTACTTTATCCTCCACAAGATTTCTGATAAAATGATGTCTGATGTCTATGTGTTTGGTTCTGCTGTGCTGAATTGGATTCTTAGAAATGTTGATGGCACTCAAATTGTCACAAAACAATGTCATAGTTCCTTGTTCAATGTTGTACTCCTCCAGCATTTGTTTCATCCATACCAGTTGTGAGCAACTACTCCCAGCAGCAATGTACTCAGCTTCAGCAGTTGACAATGAAACACAGTTTTGTTTCTTGCTGAACCATGAAATCAAGTTATTTCCTAAGAAGAAACAACCTCCTGAAGTGCTCTTTCTGTCATCAGCACTACCAGCCCAGTCAGCATCACAAAATCCCATCAAATCAGAACTTGAACCATGAGAATACATGATTCCATAGTCACTTGTGCTATTCACATACTTCAGAATCCTCTTCACCTGAGTCAGATGACTCATCTTAGGATCAGCTTGATATCTTGCACATACTCCAACAGCAAAAGTAATGTCTGGTCTGCTTGCAGTCAAGTACAATAGGCTCCCAATCATGCTTCTGTATTGACTTTGATCAACTGATACTCCATGTTCATCTTTGGTTAGCTTCAGATGGGTAGCAGCTGGTGTCTTCTTATGAGCAGCAGATTCCATTCCAAACTTCTTCACTATGTTCTTGGCATATTTACTTTGAGAAATAAAGATTGTATCTTCCATTTGTTTGACTTGTAAACCAAGAAAATAAGTCAGCTCTCCAACCAAACTCATTTCAAACTCTGATTGCATTTGCTGAACAAATAGTTTGACCATCTTCTGAGACATCCCTCCAAACACTATGTCATCCACATAAATCTGAGCTATCATCAGACTCCCATTTTCATCTTTCACAAACAAAGTCTTATCAGAACCTCCTTTTCTGTAACCTTGAGCCACAAGAAACTGAGTCAGCCTGTCATACCATGCTCTTGGTGCTTGTTTCAGTCCATATAAAGCTTTCTTCAGTTTGTACACATGTTCTGGAAACTTAGGATCCACAAAGCCCTTAGGCTGTTCAACATACACTTCTTCTTGCAGATAACCATTAAGAAATGCACTCTTCACATCCATCTGGAATAATTTGAATTTGAGAATGCAGGATACTCCCAACAGTAGTCTTATGGACTCTAGTCTAGCCACAGGTGCAAAGGTCTCATCAAAATCAAGTCCCTCAACTTGAGTATAACCCTGAGTAACCAGCCTTGCCTTGTTTCTGACTACAATACCACTTTCATCTGTTTTATTCTTGAATATCCACTTAGTGCCAATCACATTCAGCCCTTCAGGTCTTGGAACCAGATCCCATACTTCACTCCTTTTGAATTGATTCAACTCATCTTGCATTGCTTCAATCCAAAATTCATCAGTTAGGGCTTCTTTCACATTTTTGGGTTCAAACTTAGATACAAAACATGAATCAGTAGTAGCTGGTTCTGATCTCCTGGTTCTGACCCCTTGATCCAAACTCCCAATGATAAGCTCCTTAGGATGATCCTTCTGAATTCTAATAGATGGCCCTTTATTGGTAGGATCATGTTCTGGATGTACATCTGCTTCTTCAGACTCTGGATGAATTTCTGCTTCTGAAGTTTGTTCTTCTGATGCTTCAGACTCTGGAACAACTTCAGACACACCTCTATCTTTCTCAGCAGACAGGTCATCAATTACCACATTAATGGACTCCATCACAACCTTGGTTCTGGAATTAAACACCCTATAAGCTCTGCTGTTTACTGAATAACCCAGGAATATGCCTTCATCAGACTTGGGATCCAGCTTTCTCCTATTTTCTCTATCAGCCAAAATATAGCATCTGCTCCCAAACACATGGAAATACTTCACAGTTGGCTTTCTTCCTTTCCATAATTCATACAGAGTTGATGTAGTACCCTTCTTCAAAGTGACTCTGTTGTGTATGTAACATGCAGTGTTCATTGCTTCAGCCCAGAACATATATGGCAACTTCTTAGCATGCAGCATAACCCTTGCACATTCTGCTAAAGTCCTATTCTTCCTCTCAACTACACCATTTTGCTGAGGTGTGATAGGTGCAGAAAACTCATGCTTTATACCTTCAGAAGCACAGAATTCTGAAAAGCTCTTGTTTTCAAATTCTTTGCCATGATCACTTCTGATTCTGACAATTCCACAGTCCTTCTCTCTTTGCAATTGGGTACATAAGTCTTTAAAACACTTCAAAAGTATCAGACTTCTCTCTAACAAAGTTGATCCATGTGAATCTTGAGTAGTCATCTACCATTACAAACGCATACCTCTTTCCTCCAATACTCTCTACTTGCATAGGCCCCATTAAATCCATATGAACAAGTTCTAGTACTTTGGTAGTTACCTGGTGAACTAATCTGGGATGAGACTTTCTTGTTTGTTTACCAATCTGACAATCACCACAAACACTGTCCTCATTGATCTTCAGATTAGGCACACCTCTGATAGCTTCAGTACTTAGGATTTTCTTCATGCCTTTCAGATGCAGATGACCTAACTTCTGGTGCCAGAGCTTGACTTCCTCTTCTGAGCTCATAAGACAAGAAGTCAAACTTCTTTCTTTTTCAGAAATCCACAAGTAACAATTGTCTTTGGATCTGCAGCCTCTCATCTGAATCTTATCTTCCTGATCAGTAACAATACACTCTAGTTTGTTAAAATTAACCTTCAAGTCCTGATCACAAAGTTGGCTAATACTGATCAGATTTGAAGTTAATCCTTCCACCAGTAGCACATCATTAAGTCTGGGCAACCCTTCTCTGAACAAATCACCAATACCCAGAATCTGACCTTTTACACCGTCTCCAAATGTCACATAACTTCTGGAATATGATCTGATATTGCTCAACAGCTTCTTCACACCAGTCATGTGCCTTGAACACCCACTATCAAAGTACCAGTCTTCTTTTGAGGTGGCTCTCAGTGAAGTATGAGCAATCAGGCCTACATTCTGAACTTTGGGCTTCCACACCTTCTGAACATTCTGTCTGACAGCAGCTGGTTCAACTCTTCTATACTGAAAATGTTCAGGATAGCCATAAAGTTTGAAGCAGAATGGTTTGATATGCCCTTTCTTTCCACAATGATGACAGACCCATGGATGATTCCTCCTCCTTCTGTTTCTGAAAGATTTCTGGGGTTGCTTCTGAGGTAGCATCTGAACATACTTCTGACCTTGCATCTGAGGTCTCTTCTGAGCTTGCTTCTGAGCTGGCATCTGGGCTTGTTTCTGAGGTCTCCTCTTTGATGTTCCAACCATAGAGTCATGAGTTTGAGTAGCAGGAACAAAACTCATCTGTTTAGGAATCTGAGTCTGATCTACAAAACCTAAACCAGTTTTTCCTTGTTGTTGATTCCCCAAAATGTCCTCCAACTTATCAGTAGCAGAGTTCAACATCTTCACTTGCTTCTTCATTTGATCAAGTTGGGAGTTCAGTTGGTTCACTTCTTCTTTTAAATCTGAATTCTGTACTAACAGTTCACCTTTTTCAGCCTCCAGTTGTAGAATAGTCTCCTTCTGATCCAAAACTTGTTTGCAGACCTCAGCACTTCTGGTATACAGCTTCTTGTAGTTATCAGCTAGTTCATCATATGAGGTTTTAGCAGCTTCAGACACAGATGAGGCTTCAGACTCTGAGTCAGATTCTGAAAAAGTCTCAGACTCTAAAACAGCTTCCTTCTTCAAGATAGCTCCTGACCTCACTACCAGACCAGTATCACACATATCAGATTCACTAACATCATCATCTTCAGAACCATCATCAGACCATGAAATAGCTAGGCTCTTTTTCTGCTTCTTGAGAAAATTGGGACATTCAGACTTGATGTGTCCATACCCTTCACACTCATAGCACTGCACACCTTTAGCTTGGTTACTTTTCTCCTCAGACTTGGTCTTCTTCTCATCAATTTGTTGCTTTTTGTTATTGAATCTGAAATTCTGACCTTTGGCTTTGGCTTTTCTGTTAACATTCTTCAGAATCTTGTTGAATTGTTTTCCCAGCAACACTAGAGCTTCTGATAAGTCATCCTCCTCAGATTCTTGTTGACCATCAGCTTCAGAGTTCACAGTAAAAGCTACACCTTTTCCTTTCTTATCAGGCTGTTTGCAGAATGCAGTTTCAAAATTGAGCAAAGACCCAATCAGCTCCTCAAGCTTCATAGTGGTAATATCATGAGCTTTGTTGAGTATTTTGGTGTTGGCTGCATTGTTTGGCAAAACCAAAGTATTGAATAGAAGCATCTTCATATTTGAAACATTTCTTCAGTTGCAAGTTTTGTGTTTTGAAGCCATTCAGAAGCAGAAAATATCATCAGAAGCTGAATGCACTGTAGCAGTTCAGAAGCTGATTTCAGGTTCTGAAGCCAGCGTTGACTTTTGTTGACCACATCAGAAGCTGGGTTTTCAGATTAATTTTTGCGCGTATCTTGGGAGATTTAGCAAGGAATTATCTTTGTATAAGTGCTTCTAGAATGCTGAATTATTTGGAGAAGATTTTATTGAAGATTTGGTTCAAAGATATGAAAATCGTATTTTCTGTTTTAAATCTTTCAAAGATACAAAACAGTTTTATTTGTTACTTGATTGGACCAATCTTATTTCAGTAACAAATCAATTCAGAAGATTAGTTTTATTTTGCAAGACTGAAGGCTATATAAGGAGGAGGGCTGCTGCTATTCATGATATGAATTGAAGAGTATTATTCAGAGAAATAGAGTCTTAGTTGTTTTTAAGCTTTTGCTTTGTTTTTGTACGCCACTCATATGTTTTGAGTTGGTTTAGGATTGTCATTGAGTTGTAATTCATTCTAAGCCTCTAGGTACGAATGAAGTTTTGTCTTTGAAGGTGTATTCAAAAACAGGGGAGTTTTAGTATTCAGAACTGGGTCAAGTTCAAAGGGTAGTTCAAGTAGCTAGGTTGCAGTTGCTTGAATAGGAAGTTAGAGGTTTTCTAATACTCAACGTGTTGGGTAGAATTCAAGACTAGGTGGAGATTAATTGCTTAGGATAGGAGCTGGGAGTCAGTGTCTAAGTCTTAAGGATTAATTCCAATAGTGGAATTCCTTCCTGGATTGGTATCCCCCAGAGTAGGAGGTGTTTACTCCGAACTGGGTTAACAAACCTTGTGTGCCTTCTACTTTCCTGCACTTTATTTTCTTGCTTTGCATTGTGTGAGTGTGTGCTCTGTTTTAAGCAAACTAGTGTGTCCTGCGTTTTGTTCAGAACCTGACTGGTTCAGAACCTGATAGTCCCTTATTGCCTGGCCAGAATTTCAATTGGCATCAGAGCAGGCACCCTGCCTGTAACTTGGGTGAGATTCAGAGGACTTAATATCTGGCAAGCATGGATAGAGAAGGAGGCTATGTCAATAGACCACCCCTATTAGATGGCACAAACTATGAGTATTGGAAGTCTAGGATGTGTGCCTTCTTAAAATCTATTGACAGCAGGACTTGGAAAGCTGTGATTAAAGGCTGGGATCATCCTGTGTATACAGACAAAGATGGTAACAAGACTGAGGTTCTGAAGCCTGAGGAGGAATGGACCAAAGCTGAAGATGACTTGTCTCTGGGAAATTCAAAAGCTTTGAATGCTATCTTTAATGGTGTTGATCAGAATATGTTCAGACTTATCAAACAATGTACTGTGGCTAAGGATGCTTGGGAAATTCTGAAAACCACTCATGAAGGAACTTCTAAGGTGAAGATGTCCAGATTGCAGCTGCTAACTACTAAGTTTGAGAATCTGAAGATGAAGGAAGATGAGAATATCCAGGATTTCTATATGAATGTACTTGATATGGCTAATTCCTTTGATTCTCTTGGGGAGAAGATGTCAGATGAGAAGCTAGTGAGAAAAATCCTCAGGTCCCTGCCCAGAAGATTTGATATGAAGGTGACAACAATTGAAGAGGCTCATGATATTACCACTATGAAGCTTGAGGAGCTGATTGGATCTTTGCTCAATTTTGAAACTGCATTCTGCAAACAGCCTGATAAGAAAGGAAAAGGTGTAGCTTTTACTGTGAACTCTGAAGCTGATGATCAACAAGAGTCTGAGGAGGATGAATTATCAGAAGCTCTAGTGTTGCTGGGAAAACAATTCAACAAGATTCTGAAGAATGTTAACAGAAAAGCCAAAGCCAAAGGTCAGAATTTCAGATTCAATAACAAAAAGCAACAAACTGATGAGAAGAAGACCAAGTCTGAGGAGAAAAGTAACCAAGCTAAAGGTGTGCAGTGCTATGAGTGTGAAGGGTATGGACACATCAAGTCTGAATGTCCCACTTTTCTCAAGAAGCAGAAGAAAAGCCTAGCTGTTGCATGGTCTGATGATGGTTCTGAAGAAGATGATGTTAGTGAATCTGATATGTGTGATACTGGTCTAGTTGTGAGGTCAGGAGCTATCTTGAAGAAGGAGCCTGTTTTAGAGTCTGAAACCTTTTCAGAGTCTGACTCAGAGTCTGAAACCTCATCTGTGTCTGAAGCTGCTAAAACCTCTTATGATGAACTAGCTGACAATTACAGGAAGCTTTATACCAGAAGTGCTGAGGTTTGCAAACAAGTGCTGGATCAGAAGGAGACTATTTTTCAATTGGAGGCTGAAAAAGGTGAACTGTTAGTACAGAATTCAGATTTAAAAGAAGAGGTGAATCAACTGAACTCCCAACTTGATCAAATGAAAAAGCAAGTGAAGATGTTGAACTCTGCTACTGATAAGTTGGAGGACATTTTGGGGAATCAGCAACAAGGAAAAACTGGTTTAGGTTTTGTTGATCAGTCTCAGATTCCTAAAGAGATGAGTTTTGTTCCTGCTACTCAAACTCATGATTCTATGGCTGGAATATCAAAGAAGAGACCTCAGAAGCAAGCCCAGATGCAAGGTCAGAAGCATATTCAGATGAGACCTCAAAAGCAAGCTCAGAAGATACCTCAGATGCAAGGTCAGAAGCATGTTCAGATGCTACCTCAGAAGCAACCCCAGAAATTGTTCAGAAACAGAAGGAGGAGGAATCATCCATGGGTCTGTCATCATTGTGGAAAGAGAGGGCATATCAAACCATTCTGTTTTAAATTGTATGGTTACCCTGAACACTTCCAATATAGAAGAGTTGAACCAGCTACTATCAGTCACAATGTTCAGAAGGTGTGGAAGCCCAAAGTTCAGAATGTAGGCCTGATTGCTCATACCTCTTTGAGAGCTACTTCAAAAGAAGACTGGTATTTTGATAGTGGGTGTTCAAGGCACATGACTGGTGTGAAGAAACTACTGAGCAATATCAGATCATACTCCAGAAGTTATGTGACATTTGGAGATGGTGTAAAAGGTCAGATTCTGGGTATTGGAGATTTGATCAGAGAAGGTTTGCCCAGACTTAATGATGTGCTACTGGTGGAAGGATTAACCTCTAATCTGATCAGTATCAGCCAACTTTGTGATCAAGAATTGAAGGTTAATTTCAACAAGCAAGAATGCATTGTTACTGATCAGGAAGATAAGATTCAGATGAGAGGCTGCAGATCCAAAGACAATTGTTATTTGTGGGTTTCTGAAGAAGAAAGAAGTCTGACTTCTTGTCTTATGAGCTCAGAAGAGGAAGTCAAACTCTGGCACCAGAAACTGGGACATTTGCACTTAAAAGGCATGAAGAAAATCCTAAGTACTGAAGCTATCAGAGGTGTACCAAATCTGAAGATCAATGAGGACAATGTTTGTGGTGATTGTCAAATTGGGAAACAAACAAGAAAGTCTCATCCCAGATTAGTTCACCAGGTAACTACTAAAGTACTAGAACTTGTTCATATGGATTTAATGGGGCCTATGCAAGTAGAAAGTATTGGAGGGAAGAGGTATGCATTTGTAATGGTAGATGACTACTCAAGATTCACATGGATCAGTTTTGTTAGAGAAAAGTCTGATACTTTTGAAGTATTTAAAGACCTGTGCATTCAATTACAAAGAGAAAAAGACTGTGGTATTGTCAGAATCAGAAGTGACCATGGCAAAGAATTTGAAAACAAGAGTTTCTCAGAATTCTGTGCTTCTGAAGGTATAAAACATGAGTTTTCTGCACCTATCACACCTCAGCAAAATGGTGTAGTTGAGAGGAAGAATAGGACATTAGCAGAATGTGCAAGGGTTATGTTGCATGCTAAGAAGCTGCCATATATGTTTTGGGCTGAAGCTATGAACACTGCATGTTATATCCATAATAGAGTCACTCTGAAGAAGGGAACAACATCTACATTGTATGAACTATGGAAAGGAAGGAAGCCTACAGTCAAATATTTTCATGTGTTTGGCAGTAAATGTTACATTTTGGCTGACAGAGAAAATAGGAGAAAACTAGATCCTAAGTCTGATGAGGGTATATTTTTGGGATATTCAGTAAACAGCAGAGCTTATAGGGTGTTTAATTCAAGAACTAAAGTTGTGATGGAGTCCATTAATGTGGTAATTGATGATCTGACTGCTGAGAAAGATAGAAGTGAGTCTGAAGTTGTTCCAGAGTCTGAAGCATCAGAAGAACAAACTTCAGAAGCAGAAATTCATCCAGAGTCTGAAGAAGCAGATGTACATCCTGAACATAATTCTACCAATAAAGGGCCATCTATTAGAATTCAGAAGGATCATCCTAAGGAGCTTATCATTGGGAGTTTGGATCAAGGGGTCAGAACCAGGAGATCAGAACCAGCTGCTACTGATTCATGTTTTGTGTCAAAGGTTGAGCCTAAAAATGTGAAAGAAGCCCTAACTGATGAATTTTGGATTGAAGCAATGCAAGATGAGTTGAATCAATTCAAAAGGAGTGAAGTGTGGGATCTTGTTCCAAGACCAGAAGGGCTGAATGTAATTGGGACAAAGTGGATATTCAAGAACAAAACAGATGAAAATGGTACTGTAGTCAGAAACAAGGCAAGGTTGGTTGCTCAGGGTTATACTCAAGTTGAGGGACTTGATTTTGATGAGACATTTGCACCTGTGGCCAGACTAGAATCCATAAGACTACTGTTGGGTGTATCCTGCATTCTCAAGTTCAAATTGTTCCAGATGGATGTGAAGAGTGCATTTCTGAATGGATATTTGCAAGAAGAAGTATATGTTGAACAACCTAAGGGTTTTGTGGATCCTAAGTTTCCAGAACATGTGTACAAGTTAAAGAAGGCCTTATATGGATTGAAGCAAGCACCAAGAGCATGGTATGACAGACTGACTCAGTTTCTTGTGGCTCAAGGTTACAGAAAAGGAGGTTCTGATAAGACTTTGTTTGTGAAAGATGAAAATGGGAGTCTGATGATTGCTCAGATTTATGTGGATGATATAGTGTTTGGAGGGATGTCTCAGAAGATGGTCAAACTGTTTGTTCAGCAGATGCAGTCAGAATTTGAAATGAGCTTAGTTGGTGAACTGACTTATTTTCTTGGATTACAAGTCAAGCAAATGGAAGATACAATCTTCATCTCTCAGAGTAAATATGCCAAGAACATAGTAAAGAAGTTTGGAATGGAATCAGCTGCTCATAAGAAGACACCAGCTGCTACTCATCTGAAGCTAACCAAAGATGAACAAGGAGTATCAGTTGATCAGAGTCAGTACAGAAGCATGATAGGGAGCCTATTGTATTTAACTGCAAGATATCAAGCTGATCCTAAGATGAGTCATCTGACACAAGTCAAAAGGATCCTGAAGTATGTGAATAGCACAAGTGACTATGGAATCATGTATTCACACAGTTCAAGTTCTGAACTGATGGGATATTGTGATGCTGACTGGGCTGGAAGTGCTGATGACAGGAAGAGCACCTCAGGAGGATGTTTCTTTTTAGGAAATAACTTAATTTCTTGGTTCAGCAAGAAACAAAATTGTGTTTCATTGTCAACTGCTGAGGCTGAGTATATTGCTGCTGGAAGTAGTTGCTCACAATTGGTGTGGATGAAGCAGATGCTGGAGGAGTACAATATTGAACAAGAAACTATGACATTGTTTTGTGACAATTTGAGTGCCATCAACATCTCTAAGAATCCAATTCAGCACAGCAGAACCAAACACATAGACATCAGACATCATTTTATCAGAAACCTTGTGGAGGACAAGATTATTCAGCTGGAGCATGTAGCTACTGAAGAACAAGTTGCTGACATTTTCACAAAGGCTTTGGATGCTAAGCAGTTTGAAAACTTAAGGAGCAAGTTAGGTGTGTGTTTGCATGAAGAGTTATAGCAATTACTGCAAACTGGATGTGAGGAAGATAGAGTACCTGCCAGTTGTGCCTATGCTAAGTGTGATCCTGAACCTGAGTCTGAATCTACCAAGTTGTCAAGGATCTGTGCTACCTGTTTTGATTTTATTCCCTATTTGAAGACTATGATTTGTCAGAATTTTATGGCTAAAAAGGGGGAGAAAATCTTATGCAATGTGTTGGCCTTGTTGGCTCTGATACCACGAATTAGAAGATGTATTGCTCTGATATGTGTGCCATTAATTCAAAAGGTGACTAGTTTTGCTCTGATACCAAGCAAGACATGTCCAGATATGATCAAGGGGGAATATGTGTCTCAGGGGGAGTACAAGATTGTTATGATCCTGAGTGTCTCTGTGATCCTGAAGTGTGCTTCTGATATGCTCTGATACCTTGTTTCTCTGTAGTTCAGTAGTAAGGGGGAGTTTGTGTGAGAAGCTGAGTTGCAGGGGGAGTGTTGTGGAGATTCAGAAGTAAGGGGGAGTGTTTGTGATGATCAAGAGTTGATCAGTAGCTCTGATACCTTGGAGTAGCTCTGATACCATGGTTGTGATCAGAAGTTGATCAGTACTTGGTTATGTGTGCTTCAGTAGCTGTTATGTTTTGTAGAACTGAAGCTGGTTTGTGTTTTTCATAGCTGTGTCCGCTGCTTATGTTTATGCTATGATATATTATTGTGGAGTTCTTCATTGCTGAGTTGATTACAAGGGAGATTGAAGAACTTGGATGGTTTTAGCCAAAAATTTGCCAAAGGGGGAGATTGTTGAGTATTTTGGTGTTGGCTGCATTGTTTGGCAAAACCAAAGTATTGAATAGAAGCATCTTCATATTTGAAACATTTCTTCAGTTGCAAGTTTTGTGTTTTGAAGCCATTCAGAAGCAGAAAATATCATCAGAAGCTGAATGCACTGTAGCAGTTCAGAAGCTGATTTCAGGTTCTGAAGCCAGCGTTGACTTTTGTTGACCACATCAGAAGCTGGGTTTTCAGATTAATTTTTGCGCGTATCTTGGGAGATTTAGCAAGGAATTATCTTTGTATAAGTGCTTCTAGAATGCTGAATTATTTGGAGAAGATTTTATTGAAGATTTGGTTCAAAGATATGAAAATCGTATTTTCTGTTTTAAATCTTTCAAAGATACAAAACAGTTTTATTTGTTACTTGATTGGACCAATCTTATTTCAGTAACAAATCAATTCAGAAGATTAGTTTTATTTTGCAAGACTGAAGGCTATATAAGGAGGAGGGCTGCTGCTATTCATGATATGAATTGAAGAGTATTATTCAGAGAAATAGAGTCTTAGTTGTTTTTAAGCTTTTGCTTTGTTTTTGTACGCCACTCATATGTTTTGAGTTGGTTTAGGATTGTCATTGAGTTGTAATTCATTCTAAGCCTCTAGGTACGAATGAAGTTTTGTCTTTGAAGGTGTATTCAAAAACAGGGGAGTTTTAGTATTCAGAACTGGGTCAAGTTCAAAGGGTAGTTCAAGTAGCTAGGTTGCAGTTGCTTGAATAGGAAGTTAGAGGTTTTCTAATACTCAACGTGTTGGGTAGAATTCAAGACTAGGTGGAGATTAATTGCTTAGGATAGGAGCTGGGAGTCAGTGTCTAAGTCTTAAGGATTAATTCCAATAGTGGAATTCCTTCCTGGATTGGTATCCCCCAGAGTAGGAGGTGTTTACTCCGAACTGGGTTAACAAACCTTGTGTGCCTTCTACTTTCCTGCACTTTATTTTCTTGCTTTGCATTGTGTGAGTGTGTGCTCTGTTTTAAGCAAACTAGTGTGTCCTGCGTTTTGTTCAGAACCTGACTGGTTCAGAACCTGATAGTCCCTTATTGCCTGGCCAGAATTTCAAGCTTCTTCAATTGCTGTCACCTTCATATCAAACCTTCTGGGCAGGGTCCTGAGGATTTTTCTTACTAGCTTCTCATCTGACATCTTCTCCCCAAGAGAATCAAAGGAATTAGCCATATCAAGTACATTCATATAGAAATCCTGGATATTCTCATCTTCCTTCATCTTCAGATTCTCAAACTTAGTAGTCAGCAGCTGCAATCTGGACATCTTCACCTTAGAAGTTCCTTCATGAGTGGTTTTCAGAATTTCCCAAGCATCCTTAGCCACAGTACATTGTTTGATAAGTCTGAACATATTCTGATCAACACCATTAAAGATAGCATTCAAAGCTTTTGAATTTCCCAGAGACAAGTCATCTTCAGCTTTGGTCCATTCCTCCTCAGGCTTCAGAACCTCAGTCTTGTTACCATCTTTGTCTGTATACACAGGATGATCCCAGCCTTTGATCACAGCTTTCCAAGTCCTGCTGTCAATAGACTTTAGAAAAGCACACATTCTTGACTTCCAATACTCATAGTTTGTGCCATCTAGTAGGGGTGGTCTATTGACATAGCCTCCTTCTCTATCCATGCTTGCCAGATATTAAGTCCTCCGGATCTCACCCAAATTACAGGCAGGGTGCCTGCTCTGATGCCAATTGAAATTCTGGCCAGGCAATAAGAGAGTTACCAGGTTCTGAACCAAACAGGTTCTGAACAAAACGCAGGGCACAATAAAATGCTAAAACAGAGCACAAGAAAACACAATGCAAGAGCAGAAAATAAAGTGCAGGAAAGCTAAAGAACACACAAGGTTTGTTAACCCAGTTCGGAGTAAACACCTCCTACTCTGGGGGATACCAATCCAGGAAGGAAATCCACTATTGGATTTAATCCTTAAGACTCAGACACTGACTCCCAGTTCTTATCCCAAGCAATTAACCTCCACCTAGTAAGACTTCTACCCAACTCTGAGTAATAGAATCCACTATCTTCCTATTCAAGTAACTAAACCCAGTTACTGAAACCCTTAATCAAAAACACTCTGTTTTTCAGAAAACTTCAAAAACACAACTTCATTCGTACCTAGAGGCTTAGAATGAATTACAACTCAATAACAATCCTAAACCAACTCAAAGCATATGAGTGGCGTACAAAAATAAAGCAAAAGCTTAAAAACAACTAAGACTCAATTCTCTGATCTTAAACTCTATGAATTCGTAAGTCTTGAAAGCAGCATCACTCCTCCTTATATAGTCTTCAGTCTTGCAACATAAATAACAAACTAATCTTCTGAATTGATTTGTTACTGAAATAAGATTGGTCCAATCAAGTAACAAATAAAACTGTTTTGTATCTTTGAAAGATTTAAAACAGAAAATACGAATTTCATATCTTTGAACCAAATCTTCAATAAAATCTTCTCCAAATAATTCAGCATTCTAGAAGCCATATGCGTGGATAAATCCTCAATAAATCTTGCAAAGATTCGCATCGAAAAACCTTGAAAATAACCAGCTTCTGATGAAGTCAACATAAGTCAACCCTGGACTTCAGAACCTGAATCAGCTTCTGAAGTGCTACAGTGCTTTCAGCTTCTGATGGCATTTTCAGCTTCTGAATGGCTTCAAAATTAAAAACTTCCAACTGAAGAAATGTTCTACATATGGAGATGCTTCTACTCAATATCTTGGTTTTGCCAAAACATGCAGCCAACACCAAAAGACTCAACAGAAATTCTTGGCAGGACCTGATTCTGAACCGTAAAATAGAGTATGCAAAACAGCAGTTCAGAAGCAGAATAAAACAGACAGAAATAAAGATGCACGGGTGATTTGTTAACCCAGTTCGGTGATAAACACACCTACGTCTGGAGGCTACCAAGTCAGGAAGGAAATCCACTATAATAGTATCAATTCGAAGTCCTATGACAACAACCCCTGTTTCACAGCCTTCTCACTTAACCACTGCCTGTGGTATTTCTACCTAGGAACTCCTAGATATAAGACCCCTCTTACTTCCCTCAGTCAATCACTGCCCCAGTGATTATCAGACTCTAAACAAACAAAGATGAAGACACTCTTCAAAACATAATCAGTCACTTTTGCTTAAAAGCTTCAAGAGATTACAACTCAATAAACTAAACCAACTCTAAACAGTTGAGTGGTGTACAAAAACAAAGCACAAGGCTTACAGACTCAAAACCTAAGTATGACTCTATATAACTTCTGTTTTGATGATAATTCTTCAATAGCAGCGTCCTCTATTTATAGCTTTAGCAACAACATAATTCTTGAACCAAATCCTTCAAAGATATATTTCCAGAATTCTTTTAGAAGCAAATAGAAGCAATTATATTTCAGAAATATATTTTCCAAAGATTACTTTGAAAATATATTCATAAATAAAAGAATCCAATCTTCACTAAAATTCTTCACGCAAAATAATCTTCCTTCTATAAACAAAGCTTGGAGAATTCTTCAATTAAATCTTCACATAAAAGATAATGTTATGAAAATACACAGCTCCAAGGCGCACAAAAAAGAACTCAGAAAACCAGCTTCTGAAGTTACTTCTGAAGTCTGCGTCTGAACATTTCAACTTCTGAAGGTTGCTCCTGAAGGTTCAGCGTCTGAAGTACTGTTCAGCGTCTGAACATCAGCTTCTGAAAGTTCAGCGTCTGAAGTACTGTTCAGCTTCGGAAGTACTGTTCAGCTTCTGAAGACCCCAGCTTCTGAAGTACTGTTCAGCTTCTGAAGTTTCTGCTTCTGAAGACGTTCAGTTTCCAGCTTCTGAAGACGCACATTGCTTGTATATTTGATTTTAGCAAACATGAAGTCAACACTCAAATATCCAAGAACTTCAAAGTTGTATGCCTTAGTTCCTCAAGCCTTTTCTATTGTCACATGAATTTGAACTTTAATCTCTTAACAAGAAAGAAGGTTATATGTTAATATAGGTTAACATGAAGATGTTAATATTATGCAGTTATTTATATAAATAAAGTTAATTATTTCTTCGGTTCACACTATCTAGTGTCTTCGGGTATATTTAGGTGGATGGGCTGATACTGGAACTTATCTAGTGTCTTGGCTTATTATGTGAATTTTTTTTTGTTATTATTCAAGTTGGCTTCAGCCAAATGCATGCGGTGTTACCTGTTTGAGAATTCTCATATTCTTTTGTACTCCCATAACCATTACTTGTTAACCATTAGGATGAAGCAATATAATAAGGAGGAATCAAATTAAATGACTGATTCTCGATGTTTTAATATTAGTTAGATATATGACATGCATGCATTATGATTCAGTATACTACATGTGCAATGAGATGGATAAGTTATATTGTTAGATACTTAAACCTGCATCTGTTTTAACGTGGTGTCTTGATTAAGGGGTTACATATTCAGTGGACATGTGGTTGCATTATTGCATATTCGCTATAAGCACCTATGGAGATCCAGACACAGTTTGTAGGTAATAGAGGCTTATTTACATGTTACCTTATTATTTTCTATGATCGGATTTTCTATTTACTAGGCTCAGCTGTTTCTTGCTTGCTTTCTAACCTGATTTCAGAGACCGTGCAACAGTACCATCTCCCTTTTATGGCGGAAAAGCTTTGATGGGATTGCATGTCAGAATGTTTTCCATTCTGATGTTCAAATCCTTGGTTTTGAGTCCACTTATGTATAGTAGTTGAATTTTGGGTCCATTTTCCCAATAAACTTTTCAATTTGATTTCAAACTTCATAGTTGTGTGGAAGGGTTCTATTTTCCCCCCTTTTTCATGTTGAAATGGTTAGCTGTTTTTATCTTTGACACTATGAGGTGTATCAATTAGCAAATTGCTGTTGGGAAGATCTCGTCTGGTTAAGGGCTAGATGGCCTCTATGACTGCTCCATTTCTCGGACATAGTATGATTTTTTGCAGGAAGGTAAATGCAACGTTTGGATGTCTTATATGATGTTACAAGTGATTTGTTTGTTACCTTAGAACACTAGTGTTGCTGTTTCCCATACATGGATGTGCTTCAGTAAAGGGATGCTTTAAGTTACAGATTAATCAAGACTGCTTGCTTATTTCAGGCTTTTTGAACGAGGATTAGCTTATGCTAGAACAGATTATCTTTCATTTCCTCTCTGGGATAAATACATTGAAAATGAGTACATGCAGCAAGACTGGGCCCACCTTGCAATGATTTACACCAGAATATTTGAGAATCCAAATCTGCAGTTGGATCGATATTTCAACATGTAGTTACTTGTTTTAATTTTAATATTATCATTCCACTTCATTTGTTTCCAAAAAAGAAACACAGTTACTATTTGTTGTTTTATTTTTCTACATATCCCCTTCTACTATCTCCTCTCTATTTTCCCCGAATTAAATTACTTCAACGCTGTAAATGGTGTTGCAGCTTCAATGAGTTGGCTAGTAATCGACCTCTTTCATAATTACGGACAGCTGATGAAGCTGCTGCAGTGGCAGGTGTTGTTTCAGAGGGTACTGACCAAGGTGTTGATGGAGAGGTTCGTCCTGATGGTGCAGATAATTCTCCTAAACCTGCAAGTGCTGGATCAACAGAAGCAGGAGAGTTGGAGAAGTATATCGCCATTAGAGAAGAGATGTATAAGAAAGCTAAAGAGTTCGATTCTAAGAAATTTCAGTATGAGCTTCTTCTTTTCTCCTTGTTAATTTTTGTTTCTGTTCTCTTTAACAAATGCCTATTTGGATGAGTTTATTAAAGCTTATTAGTTGGCATAAACACTTGCGACACTGATTGTAAGCGCTTATGGAAACAACTTATGACAATTTATGGAAACAACTTATGACATGTTCATAAGTTGTTTTTAGCTTATATCGATAGGCTTTCTAAGATAGCTTGTAAAACAAGTATTTGTTATATGAACACCATTTGACATTATTTTTTCTTTTGCTATAGAAATAGTTTATACATAAGCAATTGAATAATAAACACTTAATTAAAATTTTTATCTAAACATGGCCCAAGTCAATCAAGTATTGTTTGATATTGTAACAATGACAAGTTTAATATGAAATTCGATCATATGATATTTCATATTAGTGGCAGTATACATTATATTTTAAATTAATTTATTAAAATTTGTACTATAATTATGGGTTTAACTGATCTAAATTATGTATATTAAATGGGATCAGTGAACAAACTTAAAACCCTGATTATTTTTTTACCCTTTTTAACATTTTTTAAATGGGTTACCCCAATTTTATTAGAAGCTTTTAAATGGGGTGAACCGACTTAATAAAAGATTTTAAATCGGTTGAACCGATCTAAATTATGTTTATTAAATGGGATGAGTGACCAGGCTTAAAAACCTGATTATTTTTTTTTACAATTTTTAACATTTTTTAAATGGGTTAACCCGATTTAATTAGAAGCTTTTAAATGGGGTGAACCGACTTAATAAAAGATTTTAAATCGGGTAAGGGGGGAGACTTAAAATCAAAACATTTTTTTAAGTCGGCCACCTATAAATCGGACCCAGAACTGATTTAAAAAGTCATTTTCACCCGATTTAAAAAGTGTTTTTTGTATTAGTGTTATGAAAAGAGGTAGTTTTTCCCCTCTTGATGCATGTGGTTCAATTTCTGTTAAATCCTTGACCCCATCATGTTTTTTTTAGATTAAAATGAGTTCTTGGTATGTTTTAAAGATCACTGGACTAATGGGTTTCAAAGATTTGAGCACAAACACGTTTTCTGCAATTCTGAGTTCTGCTACGGTCGCTGAGCGAGCAAGACTTCGCTCAGCGAACGAGCAAAGTTTACTACTGACTAACATCGCCTGGCTATCACTTAGAATTCGCTTAGCGAAGCTTCATGTCCATAATCTGGGCAGATGCATCGCTAAGCAAAGTTCTTGGTGGCCTAGCGAAGATTACCCAGGTGCTTGCTAAGCGAAGTTGTCCAGAAACCCTTTTATTTTTTTACAAATATTCGTACCATACCATTGATCTCTGAAATGTTTGGCATATAAAGCCTAAGGTACCGTCAAGGATTAATCAGAGTTAAACACATCCATCATATATGAGTAATGGGTAGATTTATCTGTTGAGTATTTTGGTGTTGGATGCATGTTTTGGCAAATCCAATGTGTTGAATAGAAGCATCTCCATGTTTAGAACAAATCTTCAGTTGCAAGTTTTTTGATTTAAAGCTGTTCAGAAGCTGAAAATTCCATCAGAAGCTGAAAGTTGCTTCAGAAGCACTGTAGCACTTCAGAAGCTGGAATCAGAGTCTGATGCCCGCGTTGACTTTCGTTGACCTCATCAGAAGCTGGTTTTTCTGAATTGTTTTGGCGCGAATCTTTGCAAGATTTAACAAGGATTTATCCTCGCATATTGCTTCTAGAATGATGATTAATTTGGAGAAGATTTAATGAAGATTTGGTTCAGTTTTATGAAATTCGTATTTTTCTGCAAAATCTTTATGAAGATACATTTTTGGTTTATTTGCTTGCTTATTGGATCTTTCATAATTCAAAAACAAATCATGTGCAGAAGATTGGAATCTTATTTATGCTGATTGATGAAGACTATTTAAGGAGTGCTTTGCTGCTATTCATGGACATGAAAAATAGAGTTTTAGTTCAGAAATTGAGTCTTAGTGTGTAAGCTTTTTAAGCTTTGTTTTGTGCATCACTCATATGTTTTGAGTTGGTTTAGGTTTTATTGAGTTGTAATTCATTCAAAGCTTTTAAGCAAGAATGAAGTTTTTGTATTGAAGTGTGTTCTTCAAAATAGGGTAGTTTTGTTTCAGAACTGGGTTTAGTTCAATGGTTTGTTCAAGTGATTGGGCTGTTACTTGAATAGGAAGTTAGTGGACTCTAATACTCATGCGTGGGTAGAAGTCTGACTAGGTGGAAGTTGATTGCTTAGGATAGGAACTGGGGGTCAGTGTCTGAGTCTTAAGGATTAATTCCAATAGTGGATTTCCTTCCTGGATTGGTATCCCCCAGAGTAGGAGGTGTTTACTCCGAACTGGGTTAACAAACCTTGTGTTATTTACCTTCTGCATTTTTATTTCTGCTTCTGATACATACTCTATTTTTGGTTCTGAACTACGTGTTTATTACTCTGTTTTGGTTCAGAACCTGAACTAGCCAGAAATTTCAATTGGCATCAGAGCAGGCACCCTGCCTGTATTTGGGTGAGCTCCAGGGTAGTTTATTTCTGGCTTTAAGGAGAAAGAATGAGGTTTTGTTAACAGGCCACCCCTGCTGGATGGAACAAATTATGAGTACTGGAAATCCAGGATGTGTGCATTCCTGAAATCCATGGATAGCAAGACCTGGAAAGCTGTTCTGAAAGGATGGGAACATCCAGTTGTGACTGATAAAGATGGTAAGAGGACAGCAGTTTTAAAACCAGAAGAAGATTGGACCAAGGATGAAGATGATCTATCACATGCAAATTCCAAAGCCCTGAATGCTATTTTCAATGGAGTGGATAAGAATGTATTCAGGATGATCAAGCAGTGTACAATTGCTAAGGATGCCTGGGAAATTCTCAAGACCACTCATGAAGGAACCTCAAAGGTAAAGTTGTCCAGACTTCAGCTTCTGACAACAAAGTTTGAAAATCTCAGAATGCTGGAGGATGAGAACATACAAAGCTTTTACATGAACATTCTGGACATGGCTAATTCTTTTGAATCTCTTGGAGAAAAAGTTTCAGATGAGAAACTTGTTAGAAAAATTCCCAGATCCCTACCCAAGAGGTTTGATATGAAAGTGACTGCTATAGAAGAAGCACATGATATATCCAGCATGAAGGTTGAAGAACTGATACGTTTTCTTCAGAACTTTGAATTAAGCAGAACTGATCAGAAGGGTAAAGGTGTTGCATTTTTTCCTGATTCTGAATGTGTGGATGATGACAGCTCATCAAAAGCTCTTGTGCTGCTGAGTAAACAATTCAAGAAGTTCCTGAAGCAGAAGACAAGAACTGATGACAAAAGCAATCATTCAAAGAAAGTTCAATGCTTTGAGTGTGATGGCTATGGACATGTCAAGTCAGAATGTCCTAATTATCTCAAGAAGCAGAAGAAGAGTCTGACTCTTTCATGGTCTGATGATGACTCAGAAGGAGAAGATAATAAGCCTGTCACTGCTTTAACTGGTAAATTCTGGGCTGATGATCAAGTTATGGGTTCATAAACTTGGTCAGAATCTGAAACAAGTGATGAAGAATCATCCTCTGAAGTTCTGGCTGCCTGTCACAAAAATCCAGCTGAGTTTTACAGGAAGTTGCAATGTCAATTTGTTGAAGTGTGCAAGCAGATGGAAGAGCAGAAGAAAACTAATACTCAACTTCAGATTGAGAGGGATGAACACTTAGAAAAGATTTCTGTTCTCAGTAATGAGGTAATCCAACTCAATTCACAACTTGATCAGATGAAAAAGCAAGTTAGGATGATGAACTCTGGTACTGATAAGTTGGAGAAAATTTTAGAGAATCAAAAACAAGGAAAAACTGGTTTAGGTTTTGTTAATCAGACTCAGAATACCAAACAGATGAATCCAGTTAATCAGTTTGTTCCTGCTACTCAAACTCATGATTCTATGGTTGGAACATCAAAGAGGAGACCTCAGAAACAAGCACAGATGCAGCCTCAGAAGCATGCTCAGGTGCAACCCTAGAAATGTTTCAGAAACAATGAGAAGACTACTCAACCTTGGGTCTGTCATCATTGTGGTAAAAAGGGTCACATTAAACCTTTTTGTTACAAGTTGCATGGTTATCCCAAACATTTGCAACACAGAAAAGTTGAACCAGCTGTGAACAAGAGTAAAATCAAGAAAGTTTGGAGACCTAAGTGTGAAGATGTTGCTCAGAATCTGAACAAAGGAAAAGGAAAGGCTGTTGCTGATGACAACAAGCCAATTCCTATAGCACAGAAGAATTCTGGTGCTGGACCATCCAAAGTCTGGAGCAAAGTTCCTGTTCCTGATCAGAAGGTTCTATTTTCTTGTAAGTCTGAAGATGTTAGGACTTGTGTTCAGAAAAGAGTGGCTGATTTTGAGGAGAAGATAGCTGGAAAGAAGGTTTTAAATGTGCCTGAGGCACATGTTAATTAAACAAGCATTTGTTGTGTGTGTCTGATCCTGGGTCTGAAGATGTTGCTGGGACTGATTCTGGTGTTTTTTGTTCCTATATGGTTTTTGTTCCTCATTTGAAGATGATTGTTTGTCATAATTTTGTGGCTAAAAAGGGGGAGAAAAACCTGTGTTTGAGCTGTTCAGTATCAGAAGATGTGTTGCTCAGTTTGTGTTCAGTTTTCAGCATTGTTCAGAAATCAAGTGTTTTGTTCAGAATTCAGAACCAATGTAGTGCTCATGTGTTTGAGGGGGAGTATGTGTCTCAGGGGGAGTGCATGTGTGTTAACATCCTGAGTGAAGAGCTGTCCCTGGTCCTGAAGTGTGGTCCTGAAGAACAATTGTGCTCAGCTCCTGAAGTGTGCTCTGATACCATGTTTTTCTGTAGTTCAGTAGTAAGGGGGAGTTTGTATGAGAAGCTGAGTTGCAGGGGGAGTGTTGTGAAGCTGGAGTGTTTGTTTATGTATTTGAAGCTTCAGGGGGAGTGTTTGTGGTGATCAGGAGTTGATCAGTAGCTTATATGTGTGCTTCAGTAGCTGAGAATATCAGAAGCTGATATGTTGTGTTGAACTGAAGCTAGTTTCTATTTTTCATGATAATCATAGCTGAATCCGCTGCTTATCTTTATGTTATGATTGATTATTATGGAGTTCCTTATTCATGAGCTAGTATTATGGGAGATTGAAGAGCTTGTCTTGTGTGAACATTGGTTTTAGCCAAAAATTTGCCAAAGGGGGAGATTGTTGAGTATTTTGGTGTTGGCTGCATGTTTTGGCAAATCCAATGTGTTGAATAGAAGCATCTCCATGTTTAGAACAAATCTTCAGTTGCAAGTTTTTTGATTTGAAGCTGTTCAGAAGCTGGAATCAGAGTCTGATGCCCGCGTTGACTTTCGTTGACCTCATCAGAAGCTGGTTTTTCTGAATTGTTTTGGCGCGAATCTTTGCGAGATTTAACAAGGATTTATCCTCGCATATTGCTTCTAGAATGATGATTAATTTGGAGAAGATTTAATGAAGATTTGGTTCAGTTTTATGAAATTCGTATTTTTCTGCAAAATCTTTATGAAGATACATTTCTGGTTTATTTGCTTGCTTATTGGATCTTTCATAATTCAGAAACAAATCATGTGCAGAAGATTGGAATCTTATTTATGCTGATTGATGAAGACTATTTAAGGAGTGCTTTGCTGCTATTCATGGACACGAAAAATAGAGTTTTAGTTCAGAAATTGAGTCTTAGTGTGTAAGCTTTTTAAGCTTTGTTTTGTGCACCACTCATATGTTTTGAGTTGGTTTAGGTTTTATTGAGTTGTAATTCATTCAAAGCTTTTAAGCAAGAATGAAGTTTTTGTATTGAAGTGTGTTCTTCAAAACAGGGTAGTTTTGTTTCAGAACTGGGTTTAGTTCAAAGGTTTGTTCAAGTGACTGGTTGTTACTTGAATAGGAAGTTAGTGGACTCTAATACTCATGCGTGGGTAGAAGTCTGACTAGGTGGAAGTTGATTGCTTAGGATAGAAACTGGGGGTCAGTGTCTGAGTCTTAAGGATTAATTCCAATAGTGGATTTCCTTCCTGGATTGGTATCCCCCAGAGTAGGAGGTGTTTACTCCGAACTGGGTTAACAAACCTTGTGTTATTTACCTTCTGCATTTTTATTTCTGCTTCTGATACATACTCTGTTTTTGGTTCTGAACTGTGTGTTTGTTACTCTGTTCTGGTTCAGAACCTGAACTAAAACTCTGGCATCAGAGTTAAACACATCCATCATATATGAGTAATGGGTAGATTTATCCATATGTATCAGATAAGTTTAAGGGTTTAGATTTTCAGGATACCCTTGACCAGGCAGAATAGTTTGTACCTTAGACAGTGGTACAAGACTAGCATCAGATATTACAAGAAATATACAGATATATGTATATATATGTTGACAAGTCGTGGCTCAGGCACGCTCCAGATTTATTCTGGATAGGTCAGCCCACTAGGGAACCTTCATGACGACTCACACACACACACACACACACACACACACACACACACACACACACACACATATATATATATAAAGATAAGATTATATGTACACCAGAACGTGTCTCAGTTGTTCACGTCAGAGTGATACTGAGGATACACGTAGCAGATCAGATAATTAATCAGAATTAATTAATAAGATAATTGTGTCTCCGATGTTCTCGTCAGTTAGAGAGCACGGGGGTTCCGGATACAGCTGGAACGGGCAGGAACCATCCGCGAGGATAACTACACACAGCAGGAGGAGTCCGGTGACTAGCCTCGGATAGGAATTTTCACCGGTTAGCAGGGGGATGTACTTCGGCGTTACTCCAATCGAAGACATTCCATAAAATCAACTCAGATAATAATTTTTTATTACACGCTAACATACTAACAGTTTAATATCAGGAAAATACTTTTATATTATCAGGCAGATATCAGTTATCAGACAGTGATCCTAGTTTCCCCTCGATCACTAAGTTAGCAGTTTGTAGTCTAGCTTTCACGACTACACAGTATAGCAGGCACATGCACGTATAAACCCGAAATGGGTTGAGATTAGAATGTGGTAATTGTAGGTTTTCCCCGAGGTTGCCACACATCCTAGGATAGGTGGAGCTCATTGAGACATTATGTCTCATTCCAATCCATTTGATTCAGTTTCAGGTAAGCAAGAGGTTCGTGATGAAGTTTATCAGGGAAAAGCTGAGTGGAGTGTGATTGCTCGTCATGTACCAGTTAAGGATTTCATTAGTATTTTGTATATATGTACATAACAGTGGTACTTTATCGGTTGTATAAACGAGTATATTTGTATTCATTCTGTAGTACCTTTTTAATATTGAAATGTTTATGAAATGTTTAATGTATCCAGTATCAAGTTTTAATGCGCATGCTAATATTCTAGATAAAATTAGTATGGGTGTTACAATTGGTATCAAAGCAGGTCGATTCAGATCGTGCCTTGGGTCATTAAAAATTCAATGAACGTAGTGGGACCATTGAGTTCTAGATATTCTTCTAAATGTCACATCTAGTTGAGCCTGATCAACTAAATCTAGTATATGACAGTTAGGACAAATGTCTGAGAGCTGAATGGGACCGTGGAGGAATGAAGTGTAAGATGTCAGATTTTTAAGACAAAAATTGGCGAAGAAGTATTCAATGCCAAATGGTGGCCATCAAGCCGTAAAGTAACGAAGCCTATTGATGGCAAAGTTTTAGGAACTTAAGATATATTTAAGAGCAAGGCGGAGTACCTCAACATCGTTGGATGCGTCATTGAGCGATGCCTCAGATTCAGGATTTCCATTCAAATTCAATAGAAGTCAGTTCCCTATTTATTTATTCTTTAGAATGACAATAAGCACAAGCCAAGGCCAATTATTGTCTAAGGTTGGGTTGTATTTGCCTCGACCGGTATTTACACACGGACAGTTGTATGTCGCCGTGTCAAGAGTAACTACTAAGAAAGGGTTGAAGATGTTGATTTTGGATGAAGATGGGAACCCGTGTACCTCAACTCTCAACGTGGTTTATCCGGAAGTGTTT
This sequence comes from Medicago ruthenica, assembly GCA_018208015.1. NCBI lineage: Eukaryota > Viridiplantae > Streptophyta > Magnoliopsida > Fabales > Fabaceae > Medicago > Medicago ruthenica. The sequence continues at coordinate 61,657 of WNNG01000584.1, read as the reverse complement.
GAAAATTTGTAGATTGCATGCATACAAGGTACTAAACTATAGTTATTAAATTAAAGATGCTACAGGTTTCAAACACTACTATTTAAAATATATAAATTAAGTTGACATATCTTTCATTTATTATGCAATTGACTCAGGAGCTTTAAAGTAGCAGAGAATGCTTTGTCTTCAAGGACAATTTTTTGGCTGTTTTTATGCTATTTACGTACTTTGGTATTGTTTGGAACGTAATAATACTAATTGGATGACTTAAACACATTAATGTGTGACCGAACTAAAACAGTATAATGGCAGTTTGCCAATATTTTACAGGTAAGATTATCTTTGTTATTTGTGACAAGGTAATCTTATATATATATATATATATATATATATATATATATATATATATATATATATATATATATATATATATATATGTATGTATGTATGTATGTATTGAAGACAATATATATTAGGTATTTTGTTAATTGTTTGGGCGTTAATGCAAAAATTCACTACCAATTGCTTATTTTTTTCCATGTGTTGCACGGGTCGGATACAAGTATGGATATAGACACCTTAAAATATTGGTGACATAACGTGGATTATCCATTGTATTAAAATAATGCAATGAAGTTTGATTTAATTATGTGTGTATTTATTTTCCCCAATGCGGGGGTGTTATCACTTGAAAAATAATTCAAGTAGAATTGAATAAAATTTACACATGAATTTATATTTACCCAATGTGGGGAGTTGTCGCTTGGAAGCATTTCCAAGTAGACCTGTGCAATAAATCTAAACATAGATTTAATTTTCTCCTATATGGGGGTGTTGTTGCTTAAAATTTAATTAAGCAAACCTATATATCATGGATGATGATTTGATAATATATATGCGATACTGACTGAGAGACGTCTTGGTCAATGTATTATTTGTGATACATCTGTATAGTGAGAAATATATATACATCGAAGGGGGATGGATTATGTCCAATACAAAAATTGAGAGTGATAGTAACCCAACATAGATTGTGAAAATTTGCAAGGCTATGTTCATATGAGTAAAAACAAGTCGTTTGTCAATTTGTTGAGACACTATCCATTTTAATTTAGTTCATCCCTATGATGTAGGATAGTGTATACTACAACGTTGGAGGTTGAGTTTATAGACTCTTAATAAATCTATAGCTCATATATTTGAGTGGTGTGCTTGACTGTGTTGTACACTTGATAGATTTACCTATATGAGTGTTGGAGGTGGGGCCGCCTCTATGAAAGCTTGGGTAGACTTTCTAGAGCCACTCATGAAATCCAGGCATAGGTGCAAGGCCAAAATGCACCACACCGCATTGAACAACTTTGGACGAGATGTCAATTTGAGTGATGAGATCACTGTTTCACATAAGGAATGAGGTTCATAAAGGTTATAATCTCACCGATATTCTAGTTAATCAAATTTCATTTGCTCTATGTGCTAGTTCATAGTCCAGAAGACACTATTGCTTATGCAATGATGTTTCACGCTCTTGGGAACATCTAAAACTTTAAAATAAATTGTGGGAGATTGTTGGAATTTTATTAATAATTTATTTTAAAGTTAACTAATATTTATTTAAAATCTAATTACTATATTCAATAAAGTTTTTTACTTGGTCATATTAATATAGTTACACACGGTTTTGCTTGCTTAGTCAATACACGTTACATTTTCAATCCTATTTACTTGGTCATATTGCTAACAGCCTTTACCAAATCAATCCTAATAAATTGGAGCTTATGGTTTTTATTTATTTGAGAAATTTGTAACGTGTGATTTTTAATGAATGCGGTTTTATATATATGGAAATATAGTGAGGAAGAGGAGAGAAGGGCAGAAGCTTAGTATACAAACTATGTCCAATTTTCTCTCTCATATAAACAAACTCCATTGATAAAATTAATATCAAGTTCCCTTGAGCATCCAAAAGTGGTTCCTGAGACCTTAGTAATTCACGTACGGTGCTAGCAAGAAATGACTGTTGTATTCTGGAAAGTACTAGCTGTGAGGCCTACTGCACCGGGTAACTTATCCGTGGTGACAAAATACTCGCCTCAATCAAATTCGATAAGTTATCCTATTATATATTTTTATCTATTATGAGTCAATTTATTTATGCTAATATTTATCTCTGATTTATTACTTAACGATAATTTTATGTCTAATTTTTCCAACAGTTTTTACTAGTGTCGAAACAACATGGGTTAGTGATAAGTTATATGGGTCATTGGGTGTGGGAACTCAGGTGGAAGAGGGGTTTGTTTGCAGAAAAGCAAGAGTTTTTGTGGAATCTTGAAACATTTTTGAATGGGTTCTTATTGGAACAAAATGTATGAACAACTCTCTTTTGGGTTTTGATGATAACAAAGTGTTAAAAAGAAAATTGAATATGCTAATGCTTGATTCTAAGTGTTCAGAACCATGTACTTAAAGATTGGTATCTAACATTGGTTATGAAAGAACAAGTTAAGAGCAAGAAGAAAATATAGAAGCTTGTGTTGCAAGTCTGAAGAGAATCAGCGTCTGAAGCAGCATCTGAAGGCAGCTTTTGAAGTGTGTCTAAAGAGCAGCTTTTGAAAGCAGCTTCTGATGGGCAGGTTCTGAAGACCAGCTTCTGATCCGTACGTCTGAAGACCAGCTTCTGATCCATACGTCTGAAGACCAGCTTCTGATCCGTACGTCTGAAGACCAGCGTCTGATCCATACGTCTAAAGACCAGATTTTGATCCGTACGTCTGAAGACCAGCTTCTGATCAGCTTCTGATGAAGAACAACTTCTGAAGTCTAAAGTTCAATGAAACGCAGAAGTTAACAATTGTAACTGTGAACAGTAAGGTACTGTACAGTTAGAACAGCTCTTTGCAACAGTTGTCTCCTTGGCCAAAACATTCTCCCTGTATTAAGGAAACATTTCAAATTGATTTGCTCTGTTTTCTGTGTTGTGCACACATCTGTCAGAAACGAATTGAATGATGGCTGAAGCTTCTATTTGCAACGGCTCTCTTTGATGACATGGCAATCTTCTCAACAGCTCTTAGTTCCTCTATAAAGGATTGGAGATTTGAAGAAGAAAGCTAAGACTCTGGTCCAGAAAAACACATACTCTGTTTTACGTGACAGTCATCAAAACACTTAGAAATTCTTACAAACTTATTATCTTAGAATTTCTTAAGTAGAGAGTCTTAATCTGAATTGTATTTTGTAAACACCACTGATAGTATATCAAGTGTTCAACGCAAATTCATTTCTGTTGTAAATCTGTTTGATTCAAAGCCTCTAGCCTGCGTGCTTGAGCAATTAGAAAGTCTCATCCTTTGTGGTTGAGCAAGGAAGTCTCTTACTCTGTGTTTGAGCAAGGAAGTCTCATACTGTGTGTGAGCAAGGAAGTCTCTATGCTTTGTGCTTGAGCAATTGTAATCGTTTGATTATAGTGAAAAATCTCTTGTTAGTAACAACGGGACTGGACTACTTCCGGATTGTGGAAGGAACCAGGATAAACTGCTTGTCTCTCTCTCTCTCTCTCATTTACTCTTTATCCGCTGCAAACAACTCTAAAAATAGTTTCAAAATCTGATCAACATCTGATTCTGAACTAAACATAGTTTTTGAGAAAGAAAAGAAAAAGCCAACACAATTCAACCCCCCCCCCCCCCTTCTTGTGTTTTTCTCACCTTCAGTTGGTATCAGAGCTCCGGTTCTGATATTCAATCACCTAACAGTGAGTCAGTAAAGATCCTGAGAAAAACATGGCTTCTAGCAGTTCCCCTCCACCCTCTCCCAGAAATCATGCTTTTGTATCATTTGACTATGATACAGATGAAAGGAAATCTCGTTCACACCATAAACCTCCTATGTTTACTGGTGATCATGAGAAATTCTCATGGTGGAAAAGCAAGATGTATGTTAATTTTCAAAAGTAAGTATAAGTTTTATATCGTTCCACAGGGATTATCGTGATATCATAAACCGTTCAACGTCGATTATCATCTTAAGTTAGGGTTTAACCTTTTTCATTACTACACTACTCAACATTTAAAAACGTAATAAATAAAACGTAGAGTAATAGGACATAAAAGGTGTTAGGATTAACGTTCATCAATCAAACATCGTTTGTATTCGATTGATCATAAATACGGATTCTAGCTTTTTCTTATATATGACATTATCACGTATTGCTCGACAACGTCATTGATTTCCCAAATGACGTCGTGAGATCGATCGTATCGTTTAATCGATGATTTCTCAATCTATTAAACGATTCAAAATCTTTACGATCCAATACTTAATGTAATTATTAAAACCAAATCCCATTTCTAGAATTTATTATCTTGATAGAATATCATTCTAAACCTAGATTCAAAAGTATTTTCCAACATCATTTAAATCAAATATAAGAGTGAAAAGCAAGAACAAATTCAATGGTATATAAAAATGCTAGAATCATATATTTAAATTATCAAAAGTTTACAACATAGAGTGATTGATTACCTATTAATCCCAACAAAGGAGATTAGTTGATCATTGTCATGATAACTATTGCAAAACAAGAAAGGAAGATGAAGATATGTTAAGGCTTGATTTCTCAAAGCTTCTTAATGTAATCTTCAATTCAAATCCTTTTGCTATTTGAAGTTTTCCTCCTTGTATGCCTATTCTCTCTCTTAGAAATCAAATATTTTTAGCTCTGCAAGTTGTAAAATCTCATAAAAAACTAACTATCTCAAAAAATGAGCTTCAAAAGTATTTATATTTCTGAGAAATTGCACGCTCGCTACAAGCGACCAGCCTGTCGCTGTAGCGAGGAAAACTTTCTGGCCAATGGGAGAGCTCCACGTCATCAATCAGCATTAAACCGCCCTTTGGTCGATGTAGCGACAAGGTCTGTCGCTACAAGCGATGGATCCTTAAAATTCCCTGCCTAGGCTCGCTTCTAGCGTCCAGTTCATCGCTTGAAGCGATGAACTCTTGAAAATCCCTGCCTAGGCTCGCTTCTAGCGAGGCTTCTGGCGCTTCAAGCGATGGCTTCATGAAAATCTCTGCCTATCCTCGCTTCTAGCGTGGCTTCTTGCGCTTGTAGCGATGGCTTGAGAAAAAACTTCATTTTTTCTTGCATCAATCAGGTTCAAACATGAATTTCCTGCATAATAACATGGGTAAGGCTTAGGATCACAAATATTGCATTTTTAACACAAATATGCTCTTATCCTAAGGTAACTTGTAAAACAAGTAACATAAGTGCCTTAAAATGTATCAAAAGATAACAACTTTTAGGCACTTATCAATGTACAGCCACATCATTGGAATTGATGACTCCTTATGGGATATCATAGAAGATGGAATATCTATTACAGTTGATGATGAAGGAGTGGCTACTAACAGAAGAGGTCTTTCTGATGCTGAAAGAAAGATCTACAGAAAGCATCACAATGTTAGAGGTATCATTGTGGATTCTCTACCTCACAGTGAGTATCAAAAGCTGAGTGATAAATCAACAGCCAAAGCCATCTGCATCTCTCTCTGCTCTAACTATGAAGGTAACAAGCTCCTCAGAAGTCTGCCATCTAAACGGAGACCTAAAGTGACTGCTATTGAGGAAGCTAAAGATCTAAATACCTTAAGTATTGAAGATCTTATAAGCTCTCTTAAAGTGCATGAACTGGGACTCAATGAAGATGAACATGTTAGAAATTCTGAGTCTTTAGCACTGAAATCTAAAGGAAAATCATTAAAAGCTCTAAAAGCTATAGAATCTGATGAAGAATTTCCTGAGGGAAATTCTGAAGAAGATTCAGAAGCTGAGGAGTTGGAAATGCTTTCTAAAATAATTCAGTACTTGTTAAAGAGACAAAAGAAATCTTCTAACAGGAGCAGTAACTTCAAAGGATCTGGTTCCAAGAAGGAAGAACAGAAGGGCTGCTTAAACTGCAAGAAAACTGGTCATGTCATATTTGAATGTCCTGAGCTTCAAAAGGACAAATCAAAGGAGAAATCCAGAAAGACCAACTCAAAGTCAGACAAATTCAAGAAAAGTCTTATGACTACATGGAATGAGCTTGACAATGAATCTGAGTCTGAGAATGAAGATGAAGAAGAAGCAAATCTAGCTCTGATTACTACAATATCTTCTGATGAAGAATCTGAATCAGACTCAGAAGATGAAAATGAGGTATATTCTAAACTTACTCATTCTGAACTTATTGAAACTATCAAAGATCTTATCAGTCATTATCTTAATAAGTCAAAGCAATTTAAAAATTTGAAAAAGGAATTTGAACTGCTTGAAAGAAAACAAGAAGAAGCTCAAAGTCACATCTATGATTTAAAAGATAAGAAAAATGCTCTTCTTGTAAAACTGACTGATAAGAAAGTTGATAAGCCTTTAAGTGAAGAAGAAATTGCTCTTCAAGATTTTATTTTGACTGGAATCAACAGAAGCAAAGTTGCTTCTATGATTTATAATATCAACAGAAACAAAGGAGAAGGAATTGGTTTCAAAAATGATTCATTTAATTTTTCTAATGAAACAAACCTTCCATCCTGTTCTGAAGATAGTATAAAAGGCACTAAGGTATGTTTTGTACCTGCATCTGACAATTCTGAGAAACAGAATTTAACAGAAACTGAGACTGCTAAGTCTGAAGTTCTAAACTGCTCAGAATCTAAAACTTCTGAACCTAAGGGAAAGATGAAGGCAGAATTCAAAACTTTGCCAAAGTCTAAACCAAGAGGTTCGAAGTCTAAGACTATGAGGAAAACAGACTTTAAATCTGAAAAGGTTCAAAGTCTGAAGAGTTCAGAACCTAAGACAGGCAAGTCTCAAACTCTGAAAAATTCAGACTCTAATTTTAAAAAGGCTGTGTTTATGAAATCTTCAAAAGATACTAAACCAGTTTATACAAAACCTTTTAAATCTCAGAATGTCAGACAAAGGATACAAAAGAAAGCCAATTTGTCATCTGATTCTGATTTTATTAAGAAAGGACAGAAACCTGCCTTGTGTCAAGAGCTAGCAAAACTGAAGTTCTTAACAAATCAGAACCTTCTACTTCTGAATCCAAGATTCTGAACAAATCATAATTAAAGACTCTTAAGTCCAAAGTTCTGAAGAAAACAGAACCAAAGTCTTCAAAGGTTCAGACTCTAAAATGCTCAGAACCAAATACCTTCAAGTCTCAGGTTCTGAAGAAATCTGAGTCAAGACCTTTGAAAGCTCAGGTTATGAAGAACTCAATGTCTGATACTAAGACTTATTCAAGATTAAAGGATTCATATCCAAGGTATCTGAACAAGTCTGAGTTCTATAACTCCAAACATAAGGTGCAAAAGACTAAACCTTTCAGAACTAACCCAAGAGGACCCATATGGGTACCTAGGTTTGAAATTATTTATGTTGCAGATATGATTAAGAACCAAACAAAAGGGGAAGTCATGGTGCCTGGGCAATGGCTGCTGGCATTACATGACAGAAGGAAAGTCTATGTTCCAAACCCTGACCATGAAAGAGGGAGGAACTGTGGAATCTGGAGGAAACCACAAAGGCTGGATCATTGGTACTGAGCTAGCTGACACTTCTCCTAAAGCCAATCAAGAACATTGTTTGAACAAAAATGGGTGTTTAGAAACAAACTGAATGAACAAGGAGAGGTAGATCAGAATCTCAACAGAGGTATGTTTTGTTCTATGTTATACTTAACAGCTTCTACACCAATGTGAAAGACTATTAGATTCATGAAAACAGCATAACCTTCTTTGTGATAATTATGCTGCAATCTGTTTGTCTAAAAAATCCAATTCTACATTCAAGAGCCAAGCATTTTAAATTAAAAATCATTTTATTAGAGACTATGTTCAGAATAGAAACTGAATAGAAACTGCATTTCATCTCTGAACATGCATTTCATCATTTTATTGAACATGCTTTTCATCTCTGAAAAATTGCTTGACTCTGAATAGAAACTGAGATTCTGAAGTTCATCAGAAGCTAAGACTTAACAAACACTCACTTTGAGAGTCTGAAGATAGTTCAGCTTCTGAAAACATCAGAGTCTGAGTTTCAGAATCTGAATTTTTGTGACTTCTGATAAAACTCATTGTAAGTGGACACTTTACACATGGCCCACTAATGAGAGTGAATCTGAACAGTTGTCCAACACTTGGTCAGAATCTGATAAGTTATAACTGCTGGGCAGTGATGAATTAAGCTTTGAAAGTTGTACTTTGCCCCTCCTAAAGTCATCAATGTGCAAATGAGTTGTGTTTTTCTGTTTTCAGTTTTCTGAAATGTTTTAACAAAAACATAGTCACACTTTCACTTTTTCATCATAAATGTTCAGTTTTTCAGACCCATTTAAAAACTTTCAAGTTTGTCTGAAAAAGTTCAGTAGTACTAAACCAATGCTTTGTTTTTCAGTTTTCTGAAAGAATTCAGTGATACTGAACAGAATGATCTGTGTTCAGTTTCCTGAAACAGTTCAGTGATACTGGAGATATTGTACTGAACAAAAATGCTCTGAACATTGTTATCTCACACCTTTTAAACTCTCTCTTCTCTTAAAAATTCCTGAATTTTCTTTTCGTTGATGACAAAAGGGGGAGTAAAAGTAACAAGTATTAAGGCTCTGAGCTCAGAACATAAGTTAATTTCGGATTTAAATTAACTTATGAGAACAGTTTATTATCTCTTAGCCTCTGATTTAAATTCTGTGAGATAAACTGAATTTTCAATTCTGTGAATTAAAATGAATTTAAATAACTTTGATAAAACTCAAGGGGAGCTTACAAACCTCACCTTGTGAATTATCAGACTTAGGGGGAGCTTACAAACCTCAAACCCTGAAGTCAGTTTGTTATTTAAATTCTGAATGTATTTACACTTTGATTTTTCATCTATGTGATTTAAATGGAATTTAAATAACTTGGATAAAACTCAAGCGGAGCTTACAAACCTCACCTTGTGAATTATCAGACTTAGGGGGAGCTTACAAACCTCATACCCTGAAGTCAGCTTGTTATTTATAATTCTGAGTGATAATTTCACCTTATTGTTTTAAGTTGAATTTAATTAACTTGGATAAGAATCAAGGGGAGCTTGCAAACCTCACCTTGTGGATTATCAGACTCAGGGGGAGCTTACAAACCTCATACCCTGATGTTAACTTGTTAATTAAAGTTAACAACAATTCTGAAATTCTCACCTTTTTGATCTAAACTGAATTTAATTAACCTGGATCAGACTTAGGGGGAGCTTGCAAACCTTATACCCTGCAGTTAACTTGTTAATTAAATTAACAACAATTTTTTATTAATACTTGTGTTTGTCATCATCAAAAAGGGGGAGATTGTTGGAACAAAATGTATGAACAACTCTCATTTGGGTTTTGATGATAACAAAGTGTTAAAAAGAAAATTGGATATGCTAATGCTTGATTCTAAGTGTGCAGAACCATGTAATTAAAGATTGGTATCTAACATTAGTTATGAAAGAACAAGTTAAGAGCAAGAAGAAAATATAGAAGCTTGCGTTGCAAGTCTGAAGAGAATCAGCGTCTGAAGCAGCATCTGAAGGCAGCTTCTGAAGTGCGTCTGAAGAGCAGCTTCTGAAAGCAGCATCTGATGGGCAGGTTCTGAAGACCAGGTTCTGAAGACCAGCTTCTGATCCGCACGTTTGAAGACCAGCTTCTGATCAGCTTCTGATGAAGAACAGCTTCTGAAGTCTGAAGTTCAATGAAACGCAGAAGTCTACAATTGCAACTGTGAACAGTAAGGTACTGTACAGTCAGAACAGCTCTTTGCAACAGTTGTCTCCTTGGCCAAAACATTCTCCCTGTTTTAAGGAAACAATTCAAATTGTTTTGCTCTGTTTTCTGTGTTGCGCACACATCTGTCAGAAACGAATTGAATGCTGGCTGAAGCTTCTATTTGCAACGACTCTCTTTGATGACATGTCAATCTTCTCAACAGCTCTTAATTCCTCTATAAAGGATTGAAGATTTGAAGAAGAAAGCTAAGACTCTGTTCCAGAAAAAACACATACTCTGTTTTACGTGACAGTCATCAAAACAGTTAGAAATTCTTACAAACTTATTATCTTAGAATTTCTTAAGTAGAGAGTCTTAATCTGAATTGTATTTTGTGAACACCACTGATAGTATATCAAGTGTTCAACTCAAACTCATTTCTGTTGTAAATCTGTTTGATTCAAAACCTCTAGCCTGCGTGCTTGAGCAATTAGAAAGTCCCATACTTTGTGGTTGAGCAGAGAAGTCTCTTACTCTGTGTTTGAGCAAGGAAGTCTCATACTGTGTGTGTGAGCAAGGAAGTCTCTATGCTTTGTGCTTGAGCAATTGTAATCGTTTGATTACAGTGAAAAATCTCTTGTTAGTAACAAGGGGACTGGACTACTTCCGGATTGTGGAAGGAACCAGGATAAACTGTTTGTGTCTCTCTCTCATTTACTCTTTATCCGCTGCAAACAACTCTGAAAATAGTTTCAGAATCTGATCAACATCTGATTCTGAACTAAACATAGTTTTTGAGAAAGAAAAGAAAAAGCCAACACAATTCAACCCCCCTTCTTGTGTTTTTCTCACCTTCAGTTCTCTCTCTCCCTCTCTCACTCCAATGACTTATAGTAGTAAAAACATATGTTACTAATCGGGTTTACTCAGTCAAGTCTGCGTATACTTCTCGCTTGGGTGATTCCTATGATAGGGGAGTTTCTCAGCTGAGGAGGTTCACGTCTTCTCTAAGATTTTGTAAAGTTGGGTTTTGTCAAAGGTTTTACTATTCTCGTGACACTTACTATAGGATATCGTAATTTAAGTGTAAGGTTATTGTGGATCCCAATAGCACTTATTGTGTCTTATCTGGTTCTCCGATGGAGTCGAGTAGTCACTTGTGAGTTTGCTTCTCATATGTGGTATAGGATTTTCTACTGATCAACTCATCTGTACTAAGGACCAACAATAAAACAACTAGTCAAAATATCTAAACAAAAATTAATTCTTCTCAAAGATGACACATATATTGGATCGTCTAGTCATAAACTTTTATCATTTGAAATAATCTAGACTAAGTATGTTGTTTAGATGACGAAATGTCTTTGAAGAAGTAAAGCTCAAATTTTCACTAAATACATGATAAATTTAAAGAAAGCATTTCAAGTTTACTTCAGAGAATCATTTTGAAATCTTTACAACTTTATCACGTCGTATAAAAAGTATAAACATTACGCGACAAACAAAAGTCTGGAAAATAAAATGAACTATGCTTAGCATCCATGCAACATTGGTAAGACCTCATCGAATGATCATAATATGCAGATATATCATCAAAACGTTCAGATTGTACAAAGGTAAATCAGCAACAGTCATATTTGTCATAGTGAATACCATCTCAACATTGTGATTACATTAATATGTTAATGGAAATGTTAACAGGTGCCCCCGGTACTGATTAAAGAATTATAAAAGGAAATATTTCTTTGGAAATTGTATATTCTATTTTTTAAAAATTTAAAAATTACTCATTTCAATGCAAATTATGTCTTTTCTTTTTATTTTTAACCAGTGTTCCGGGGAACCGGTTAACAAGACCCATATGTTAATATTGAGCTCAAGCACTTGAAGAAATAACTTTTTTTTAACACGACTTGAAGAAATAACTTATTGCAAAAACTCTGAAACACAACAAGCTATGTTTGAACACTCAATCCAAATCATTAAGAAATCTCAAGTCATGAATACTTAGAGCCAATTGAATCAAATTCCAAATCCTTTTCATAAACTTCATATCCATGGAGAAAATAGAGAAAATGCAGAAACTAAAAGGAAGAAGAAAGAGAGAAAATCTGAGATTCATTTTTATTGAATTGAGTTAGTTACAAGGAAGTTATATATAGTACAACAAACTCTAACAAACTGTAACTAACTCTAACAAACTGTAACTAACTTCCATCTAAGATAAGAATCTCCTAGAGCTAGTACACGGTAAGGAAACTTGTGAGGCAAGCTAAGACTCTGACTCAGAACTTGAACATCAGACTCTGGTTCAGAAGCTGAACATCAGACTCTGGTTCAGAAGCTGAACCTGCGTCTGAACCTTCAGACTCTGGTTCATATAGTTTAACACCCTCCCTAAAGCTTAGCATGGTACAAGTCAAGCATGTTAAGCTTGGATAGAAAGGAGTGAAAACTCTTAGGTGGTAATGGCTTGGTGAAGAAATCAGCAAGTTGTGACTTTGACTTAATGGGGAGTAATTTGAAGAGACCCTGCTGCAACTTCTCTCTAACAAAATGACAGTCTATCTCCAGGTGTTTTGTTCTTTCATGGAACACAGAGTTTCCTGCTATGTGAATGGCGCTTTGATTGTCACAATACAAAACTGGTAACTTGCAGCATGTCACTTTCAGATCCTGAAGAAGATAGAGAAGCCATTGTAATTCACAACTAGCAAAAGAAAGGGCTCTATATTCTGCTTCAGATGAACTTCTGGCAACTGTGTGTTGTTTCTTTGCTCTCCATGAAATTAGAGAAGAACCAAGAAAATAACAATATCCTGATGTTGATCTTCTAGAATCAACACATCCTGCCCAATCTACATCTGTGAACCCAAGTAGTTGTAAAGTGGAATCTCTTCTGAAAAGCAATCCTTGACCAGGTGTACCTTTGAGGTATTTAACCACCCTGCAAGCTGTGTCATAGTGAGTAATGGTTGGAGCAGTTAAGAATTGACTCAATTGTTGGGTTACAAATGCTATATCAGGTCTGGTAGTAGTAAGGTACAATAGTTTTCCCACAAGTCTTCTGTAGCTTAGTATATCCTCAAAAGGCTTTGAAGTATCATGATGTAATTTGACAGAGGGATCAAGAGGTGTTGGAACAGGTTTGGGACCAAGCAACCCAGTATCATGCAAGAGATCAAGACAATATTTTCTTTGGCAAATACTGATTCTAATTGTGGAATGATCTACTTCTATGCCTAAGAAATATTTGAGCTTTCCAAGATCCTTGATCTTAAACTCTGCATCAAGTGCTCCTTTAATTCTATTTATCTCAGTCATGGAATCTCCTGTCAAGATGACATCATCCACATATACAAGGAGAGCAGTAAAAGTGGAATCAGTATGCAAAGTAAAAAGAGAATGATCTGAAGTAGATTGCTTGTAACCTTGATTGAGTAAGAATCCTGTCAATTTTTCATACCACTTTCTACTGTCCTGTTTCAAACCATAAAGGGATTTTAACAGCTTGCAAACCTGATTTGGCTTGGTACTAGTAACACTTTGTGGAACAGACATATAAACCTCTTCAGTTAAATCTCCATGCAGGAAAGCATTGTTCACATCTAGTTGATTTAAGTGCCATGAATTGATAGATGCTAAATCAATGAGAGTTCTGACAGTGGTTATTTTAGCTACAGGGGAAAAAGTATCAAAGAAATCAAGTCCTTCAACTTGATTGTACCCTTTGGCTACCAGTCTAGCCTTGTATCTTTCTATAGTCCCATCTGATTTGTGCTTTATCTTATAAACCCATTTACTTCCTATAGGTTTGATGTTTGGTGGAGTGTCCACAAAAATCCATGTCTTGTTCTGCTTTAAAGCACTAAGTTCAGATTCCATGGCTTTCACCCAACAATCTTGATTGCTTGCTTCTTTGTAACTACTAGGTTCCGAAGCATTTGTAATTGCCAAAGCAAACTTCTGGTGGGAGTCACAAACATTGTTGAGTGAATGAAAATGTTTAATGGGATAGAGTATACATGAAGATGCTTGCTTGACTGATTCTTTTGAAAGATTACACACATAGTCAGATAAGTGTTTGGGTTTCTGTACATGTCTGGTGGAATTTCTAAGGTCAATGTCTTGAGATTCAGGTAAGACAGGATGAGGTAGTTGCAGATTATTGTCATCAATAGCAGTAACTTGTATCTCAGGTTCATAAATGTTAGGGTCTGGCTCTTTATGTATGTTAGGCTCATGGCTAGCAGGTGTTTGCGTAGGTGGTGATGGGAGCTCAGTAGTAGGAGTGATGGGATAATTGGAGTAGTATTGCCATTGAAAAGGTTGATTTGGGTTAGAGTAAGGAAGAATATGTTCATGATAGGTTACATTTCTAGAAGCAAAAATAGTTCTACTGTTCAGATCAAATAATATGGCACCTTTGACACCATGCTTTTAACCTAAGAAAACAGACTTCTTAGATCTAGGATGCAGTTTAGTTCTATGATTCTGTAAAGTTGAAGCATAACAAAGACAACCTAAAACCTTAAAATCATTGATATCAGGATGGTGACCATATCTAAGAAAATAAGGAGATTTGTTTTGCAATAGAGGAGTGGGAATACGATTGATGATGTATATAGCATGTAGAACAGAATAAGACCAAAACTGTTTAGGTAATTTAGACTGGAAGAGCAATGCTCTGGCAACATTCAATATGTGCTGATGTTTTCTTTCAACCCTCCCATTTTGCTGGGGAGTTTCCACACAACTTGTTTGATGTTCTATGCCATTGGAAGAATAAAAATCAGGCATAAGAAATTCAGGACCATTATCAGTCCTTACAATTTTAAGTTTGCAAGCAAACTGGTTTTCTATCATAAGAATGAAATTTTGAACAAATTTTTGAACTTCATATGTAGATTTACAAATCATGATCCAAGTAAAACGACTATAGTCATCTAAAGCTGTGATGAAATATTTATGACCATGAATTGACTGAGTAGAAACAGGACCCCATATATCAAAATGAATCAATTCATTACAATGACTAGCTTTATTCATACTGAGTTGAAAAGGTAATTTCTTATGTCTAGAGTAATGACAAATATCACACACTGAATTTTCATCAATTGTTAAGGAAAAGATTGTTGCATACTAAGCAGCCTATGATTGGACAGATGTCCTAGTCTAAAGTGCCATAAGGCTGTTTGAGGTAAAAGAGAGTTATGCTGGCTGGCTTGAGATAAAGCTATAACAGGTTCAGGTTGTGGAGAAGCTTGTGTGGCAAGAAAGTACAATCCTTCAATCAAATCAGCCAAACCAATCATCTTCAAGCTCCTCCTTTCCTGAATCAAACATTTATCATTATCAAAAGAAACTATGCAACCATTATCAACACATAGTTTTGGCACTGAAAGCAGATTAAGATTGAATTCTGCTACATATAAACAGTGCCTGAGTACTTAGCTATAGCCATATTGCCATTGGGAAACTTGATATGAACAGGTGTAATAGGGTTATATGAATCAAAATTATTGACACAAGAGCATATGTGATCACTGGCACCAGAATCAACTATCCAGGATCCAATATTGGAGTGATTCAGAGAGTAAGAAACTCTAGATATACTTGAAGTCACATGATTTGTGACATGATTCACCTTGCTAGAAGAACCTTGCTGAGTCTGTAACAGGTTGACAAGGTGTTCATATTGCTCTTTGGTAAAACCAAAAGAGCCATTGCCTTTGCAGCTCTTTGAATCTTCCAAATCCTCCCTTTCTTCATTTATCTCAAGAGAAGAATTATTAACCATAGCAGGACTTTTACCAAAATGTGGAGGAAAACCATGTTTCCTATAGCAAGTTTCCACAATGTGGCCATTTCTCCCACAAAAAGAACAAACACGTTTATTTCCAGGTGTGAATGAAGAACCGCCACTGTAACCACCAGTACCACGCCCTCTTCCTTGAGATTTACCCACTGAATTGATTAAAATCTTGGAATCATCTACAGGAAGAGCAATTTTGAACTGACGTTCATGCTGCATTACCATTGAAAAATCTTGTTCAATGTTGGTAATGGATTCATCAGCAAAATCTGTGATCGTACAAGATCAAAATAATCATTAAGACCAGTAAGAAAACGAATGGAACGTGTGATTTCATGCTGATGCTTTGCATTCATCACACCAGTAGCACACATACAATGATGAGGACAAGCACAAATGGGAGTAGGAAGATAAGCTTCAAGTTCTTCCCATAAAACTTTCAATGCAGTAAAAAATTCTGAAACAAAGCGTGAATCTTGCTTCAATCCAAAAATCTCACACTGCAGTTCAAAAATACGAATGAAATCACCTTGAGAAAAACGTTCTTTGAGCTCATTCCATACGTCCATAGCATTTTCCAAAAAAAAAAATATGCTTTGAGCAATTGAATCTTGTACAGAGTTCATGATCCAAGAGTGTACAAGCATGTTACAACGATTCCATGCCTTGAAACTAGGATCAAATTCCGTTGGAACTGGAATTGATCCATCCACAAAATCAAATTTGTTCTTTCCACCTAAGGCTCTTCGCATTGAACGCGCCCATGAATGATAATTGGAATTGCTAAGAACTGGAGTAATTGCGACGGAAGAAGGTCCATCAGAAGGATGAACATAGTAAACATTCCCAGGTTGTTGAGACAGATCGAGAATCGGTGGAACAACACCACTACCAGAAGCACCACCGCTACTGGCGGTGTGGCCAGTACGTGCCATCGGAGAAGAAGAGCAAAACAGAAAAGCAGAACGAAAAAAATGAAATGCTACGCAGCAGAGCTCAAAAGAGCTCTGTTACTATCATAAACTTCACCATATCCATGGAGAAAACAGAGAAAATGCAGAAGCTAAAAGGAAGAAGAAAGAGAGAAAATCTGAGATTCATTTTTATTCAATTGAGTTAGTTACAAGAAAGTTATATATAGTACAACAAACTCTAACAAATTGTAACTAACTCTAACAAACTGTAACTAACTTCCATCTAAGATAAGAATCTACTAGAGCTAGTACACGGTAAGGAAACTTGTGAGGCAAGCTAAGACTCTGACTCAGAACCTGAACATCAGACTCTGGTTCAGAAGCTGAACATGCGTCTGAACCTTCAGACTCTGTCTGAACCTTCAGACTCTGGTTCATATAGTTTAACACCTTTCATCGAAATATCATCACTTGCATTCATGCTTAAGTTTCATATCCCTTAATCACTTATTCATTCTAAATATATTGCAATCTGAAAAGACCATTTAGGTCAGACCTTTAAGTAAACAAATAAGAAACATTAGTTGAGTGTTGAGAAACATGGCATCTATGGATAAAATGGTGAAAAAGCTTAAAAGAGTTTTGTATTGATAATATTGAACAATATTACAATTGAGAAAAGTTGAAATAAAAGAGTACATCAAGGCCTATTTATAGGCATCCACTAACTAGTAACTAATACTTCTAATCACTAGCTCTAACTACTTTTAACTAACAATTAAACTAACCACTAACTATCATTATTCTTAACAGCCTCCCTCAAACTCAAGGTAAGGGAACTCTTAGCTTGAGTTTGGATTACAAACGTAACACCAAACAGAGAAAATAATGTGTAGTGTCGTCTTCATGATAGCAAGCTGGCCCATAAAAGTGTAGCTCAATAGTACCAATCCAAGCTAAACATGATGCAAGAGACAAAATGAAATCCAGGCAGTGCAGTAAGAACACGGAATGAGAGGAAAACTGGAGATAATTAGAAGCCTATGAATCAAAATGCTTAACCATTAAGCAGAAGCCACAAACATTGGCTTAACCACTCATCAGAAGCTACCATTAACAAAATCATAGGGTCGAACTTAACCATCAACCAAAAGCCACAATTCAAGGCTTAATCACTTGGAACAAGCAACCATGCTTAACCACCATAGGGCAGAAGCTAAAATAAATGCTTAACCATCTATGACAGAAGCATCATGCTTAACCATCATAGACAGAAGCTATCATCAACAAAGCCTATAAAGGCACAACGCTTAACCATCAAGAGTGCTCAATCACTCAAGAAAGAAGCACAATAACACTTAACCATTCATGACAGAAGCTTATCAACATGGCTTAACCATCATGAACAGAAGCACAACACAAGAATCAAATAGGGAACCCAAATGAATCCAACAAAATCAATGAGCCAATGGAGATGCATAGCCATGTGATATGTCTTCAAACCATAGAAAACAAACCCATGTTGATGCAGTCAAACAGAGGCCAAAACCAATGCTTTCAACAATGAAGCATAACAAAAAATCCAAAGAAAATAGTCTTCAATTGGCGCAAGGGTAGACATACCAAAAACAGGAGAAGAAAACCAATAATCCAAAGCCAGTGATAAAAAACAAATGCAGCAATATTGTTGCACAAAAGAAATTCAAGCATGTAGCCCAAAAACATCAACAGGAACACAATGAGATGCTATACAAACCAATCTCCAATTGTCCATAGTCAATGAACAAAATAGTGCAGCAAAAAACTTCAACGATCCAAGAACAAATAAAAGGCAATCAATCAAAAGCTTCCAACTAAGAACCCAACTTTGTCTTCAAAATATCCACAATTGTAGACAACCAAGAAAGGGAACAAGATAATACTCTTCTCAAATCAATTAACTCCATGAGTTTCTTCCAATGATGTAAAAGCTCGAATCAACACCCAAAAATGACATAACAGACCAAGTGATACATATGGAAGCCAAACTAATCATAAAAGAAACTAGGAGTCCTCGTATCACTGATGTGTGTAATCCTTTATGCTTCAATTCTTGAACTATATCTCAAAGATGAGTGACACATAACCAGTTTGTGAACATCAAAAGCAAGGTTGACAACAAATATAACTTCCTCAACTGATAACAATCCAAAAGAGGCTCAAAAGAAGGAAGAAAATATGTATATGTGTATCCAATACTTCCACTAAACCAGATACACTAATCTAAAATATAACAATGCAACCACTAATGAATCAATTGGTGAACCTGAACCGGAATTGAAGAAGAACTAGGCTCAAGCTTACTAACACAGCCAACAAATTAACTCCAAACTGTGAAATTCAATGCATAATCATACAAAAGAAGTATATCATACCAGAGAATTGTACAACCTGGAATTCAGCACACAAAACCATCCTCTGTACCTCCATAAACTGAACATAAATCCACAACTGATTGAATCAAAAAAAGGAAGGACAAATAGTGCTTCTAGAGGTGTTCTCACCAGAACCAGCAACATCTATCATAGTAGCAAAAATCATAATAAGAAAACCAAATTGAACCAGAAGCAACCAACTCCGAATCATCAATGTTAACCAGTTTGGATCATCATACCATAAGAATCGTAAACCAAATTGTCGTATCTGAAGAAAGACGAATTCACAAACGCAGAAAATAGCAAAGAAACGTCAAATAGAATGGATTAGAGAACTCTGAAACCCTAGAAATTGGGGTAAATGATGAAAAACAAAATTGAACCAAATTGCGAACAGAATCGTGAAGGAGAAGACACACAAAACATAAGTGAGATTCGGATCCAAACGAAATCGATCAAAAAAGGATCAAGAAAGTGAAACCGAATCGAAGATGAAATTGAATCAGGAATTGAATTCCGATCAAGAAATCGAAACTAAATTGGAACCCTAGGAATTGGGGAAAAGGCCACAAACAAAATTGCAAACTGTAACGAAGTGCGGTGAAAACAGAAACAGAATCAATCGCAAAGCCCCAAGATTCGTAAATGCGAAAACGAATTCAGCCGATCAAGAATTTGAACAAGAAAACCGAATCGATCATGACAAATCACGAAAACAAACTGAATTTGAAGAAGAATATTTTTGGATTTTCTCTAGAAAACGAAAGAGAAAGACAGAGTAATGAACGAGAAAGAAATTGAAGATGAGAAAATTGGATTTTCTCTAGAAAGTGCAGCGGAAAATATCCTTCAAGGTGGATATCAATCATGCTCTGATACAATGTTGAGAAACATGGCCTCCATGGATAAAATGGTGAAAAAGCTTAAAAGATTTTTGTATTGATAATATTGAACAATATTACAATTGAGAAAAGTTGAAATAAAAGAGTACATCAAGGCCTATTTATAGGCATCCACTAACTAGTAACTAATACTTCTAATCACTAGCTCTAACTACTCTTAACTAACAATTAAACTAACCACTAACTATCATTATTCTTAACATTGAGTTAAGAGATTTGCAAGAGGCTCAAATGGTTTGTTTAAACCAGGATCTATATGTATAAAAATATTGAGTTAAGAGATTTTCAAGAGGCTCAAATGATTTGTTTAAACCACGTTCTCTATGTATAAAAATATTTATTTAAGTTAGATATTTGTCATGTTAAAAATATAAGGTATAGTCAAAGGGAGAAGAGATATCTAGTTGTTGTAATAAGTGAGTTATAGTGGATTAAGTCCATCTTGATGAGAAGAAAAAATCACTTTATCATGGATGGACTAGACTAGCTATCGGTGGAAAGTGAACAAGAATAAACATATTGTGTCATTCTTTCCTTATCTCTTTACTTTATATCTTTAGTTTCTATTATAAATTTGGAACCTAAGTCGAAAATGTTCAACTTTTTTAAACAGGGAAATGTTACAAGTAACACAATACAAACCCACTCTTTATGTTTTTATCACCTTAAATTGACATAAGAGCATGATCTTTAAATTGTACACTTAATTGTGTTAGAGAAAAGATCTTGCAAGAAAAATGTTGATGCTGATGATCACTCTGGTGGTAACTCAAATAACTAGTCTCCATTGTTCTATGGAGAACAGGTTGGCTATTATAAAGAAAGACTCTTTAGGTTTTTTATGTCTCAAGACATTGAAATCGGAAGTTAGTCTAGGAAGGATACACAACACATGTTGGTGAAACTGGTACACTTTTACCCTAAAAGTAAATGGTTGATGCTCTAGACTAAGAATTCTTGACAATATCTACACTACAATTGATCATGTAAAGAAGATCATGAGATGTTTATGTAAGATATGGAGATCCAAAGTTACAGTTATTCAAGAATCAAAAGATTTATTGAAAAATTATTAGCTCCCTATAGAATCATGAAATTGAAATTAATGAAGATGAACCAAGGACAAAATCAAAGTCCATTTATTTGGAATCCAAAAGCAAGAAAATTACCCCAAAGATGCTTCAAGTTGAACAAGAATCAAATGATGAAGAACTTGATGATCAAGTTGAAGACTCTGATGACAATGAGTTACACTCGACTTAAAAAGATTCCAACGCCTATGGAACATAAGAAATAAGCAGTTTTCAAAGAAGAACATCAAATTCTTCAAATATTTGAGCAAAAAGAATGAAGAAAATAATAAACAATGCATCGGATATGAATTCAAAGAGCTTGGACAATAAAAAAAATGATTGTCTGAAGATCAAAAGAAGAACCTCAAGAAGGGTAACATAAAAAAAAAAGGTTTCAAGAAATATGTGATGATTTAGAAGGGTTATTGTTGAAGATGTCATGGTAATTTTATAATTTTCAATATTTTAAGTGAGTGAATCATTTCATTCTAACTCTCTGTTGGTGTGAATTGATTCGTTCAAATGAGTGAATCATTTCACTCCATTGTTTTTATAAAGGATATGCTGAAAATTTACTGAATCGATTCACTATATGTGAATCCTTCCTATTTTTCTTCATTTTTAAAAACTTTACTCATTTTTTTAGCAACTTCATTAACTTTTTTTTTCGAAAATTACATAAGCAGTATCATTCTATTTTTTCAATGATGAAATTTTCACATTCTCTTCTCTCATACACCCATATTCTATATTAATTTCTTTGAAAACTCTTGGACCTTGATTGAGATTTGAGAACTCTTGGATTTACTTATATTAGGATTATCTTTATACGTTAAAGTGTGATTTTCTAGGATTCTACAATTGGAGGCAATTGGAACCTAAATGATAGATTGCGGTTTTTCATCTTCCAACGAATTCTTGAAAGATTGACTGTCTAAGCTGAATCTTAAAGGCACAATGAGAAATATTTGATGTAAGCTTTGTATCAAACACTTGATGATCAATGTTCAACAAAACTCCATTGACTTTGTGTTCAAGAGTGGAGTAGCCCACTAACAAGGACGGTCACTATAAGTCTTCGTGTTCTCTCTATCTCTTAACTCTTTAAATTCTAAATATTTGATTGATTCAATTTTGGGTTTAAAATAGTTTTTATATAAACCTAGTTATGGATAGATTTCATAGGAACCTAATTGAATATTGAAACTTATCGAAGATTCAATTCTATCAAAATGGGTTCTAGGAATCCTTTTTTTTTTTCTCCACCAAATTGAATCAATTGTAAATTTTATTGCTTGTTTGTTGATAAATCAACATAGATTAATAATCTAGGTTTTAACAAGTTAAGTGCCTATCAAATTAAGTGATTATCATATTTTAGTTTGTCTTGCAATAAGATCAAATTGAGTGATTATCTCATTCCTTCGATTTAATTTAATCATTATACTATCTTTAATTTATTATTTGTGATTTGCATTTATTCAAAAATAAATTATTTGTGATTTGCATAGATTTATGTATCAGTCAATTCTCTATAGTGCGTACAATAAGGTGAAGATAAAGGAAAAGCTCAAAGAAAGTTAATGAATAAAGAAAAGAAGAGTATATCACTAAAATCCTCAACGTCCAAATTTCAAGAGGTAGTTGAATTGGATAATGAATTTGATGATGGTGATTCATCGTGTGATGACGAAACATGTTTGTTGGTAAGACGGTACAATAGTTGTTGGTTTTGGATTTCTAAACTGTGTATTTGGATTTTCAAATTCGATTTTGAAAAAAAATATTTATCGAAGTTGTTACTAGGCAGATTATCAACCACGCCGTAGAAAACCGTTCGAGATTTACACCTCCAATATGGTACTTAGATCACTCTTTAATACTGAAATCATTCTAATATGATATATTGACCACTATATTATGGTGGTAAGACCACTCAAATATGGTGTTATCACCATTCTGACTTTATAACTTCTTCAATAGTAGAAAAATATCCAAAAAATATTTATATACCGTTAAGATCATTCTTAATTTTGACGGGACATTATTATTCCAAAAAGAGACATCTTAAAAGTACTCTTTATTCCGAATGGGCATATATTATCGAAAGGACTGTGTTCTTAAGACCTTTCTTAAATCAGAAGGGACAGAAAAATGAGATAAGGAGAAGAATAACTCGTTAACACAAGCTGGAGAGAGAAAAGAGAAAGAGTTCTCGACAACTCAATAGATCTCTTTTGTGTGTTTTTTGAACTGAGAGGAATCCTCTATTATATAGAGATTTTGTAATTGTTTTAGCTAAAATAGCGGCAACAGTTACTCTAATGGATAAAATCAAAAACAACATTTGTGGATAAAATCAAGAAGAAACAAATCCACAAAAGTGAAGGAAACAAACTCATTGGATATAAATGAAGGAAATATAAGAAACTCGGTTGAATTCTTATTATTATCACAAACAACATAAGCTAAATTTATGGGAAGTGATATTCAGGAATAAAAATAATAATTACTATTATTTTTATCATTATCTATTTAAAATTAAATACCGCAATTTAAACACTCCTAATGTATGTTCTATTTTATGTGGGACTCCCACTCTCTATTTTTTCAATTCACATCACACTAACTCAAAGTCTTATTACTTAGTGTTTAATCTTTCAATTTTCTTCCAACTTCACACCAATGTTCCAACAATAGTTTCATACAAAAGAATGGTGGACAATATGCACGTATAAATCTTTTATAATGAAAATTAATCATGGTTTATAATTCAAGTTTTTTTGTTCTAACGCAATTAACTAACAAGGATGTAACCAAAAAATTAACTAATAAGGTACTAATTAATGAACGTCTAATTATGTTTTCCTTTTCAAAAGGCTGGATTAATTAAGTTGATAATTGATTAAATATATGTAGATTAGACCACCTACAATGGTGGTGTTGAATGAAGCATTCAACAGTTTAATGCCTTGCAATGGTATTTTTCCAAGTGTTGAATGATGACATGGAGCACTGAAGAGTTGAAACCATTCAACACTGATTAATGCCCTCGCCCTGGACACGTGGCCGCTTGCCAATGGCTAAATTCCGGCGCGTGTAATACACGCGGGGACAAGGCGCGTTTCGCGCAGAAGAAAGAGAGAGAAGACTGCAACACTGATTAAAGCAGGACGCGTGGCTCACACTGATTGGTTCGCTGGATTTTTATTATCTTAATAATTTAAACTCAATTATTTCATTGTAAATTAATTTAAAAAAAAAAATTACCAAAATTCATGATTTTTTTCCTCATTTGATTTGGACACAAAAAAAAACCAAGTTTTTCAGTATCCTAATCTTGTTACTATCCTTCTATTACCTATCCTTTTGAAGTTTTAAACTTGTTGTTAGTGAAATGGATCCAAATAATAACAATTTCAACACCCAGAATTCTTCTAGTTACCCATTTAGCTACCAAAATCCCAACAATTATCAAAATCCAAATCAATTTTCAAACCAACGTCCTCAAAACATGCATAATTTTGGATTTGCACCAAATTTCAACCACCCATCCTCTGTTCCAAACTTTAATCCATATTATGGATCTATGATGGGATATCCATCTCAAACACCCCCGTTTGGTGGTTATATGCCAATGGGAAATGAAAACTTTCCGAGTGTTGGTGCACCTGAATTTCCTGAATTTTCAACACAAAAGACTCTTGGTGGCATGACAAGTGGTAACGAAGTCACTCCAATTCCAGAGGATTCAACTCCTAAGAGCAAGAAAGCCCAGCAACCAGCATGGAGCATTGAACAAAATTTGGTGCTAATTAGTGGGTGGATTAAATATGGAACAAGCAGTGTTGTTGGGAGAAATCAGAAAGGTGAAACATATTGGGGTAAAATTGCTGAGTATTGTAATGAGCATTGCTCATTCGATCATCCGCGAGATGGTGTTGCATGCCGAAACCGTTTTAATTATATGAACAAAATACTGAATAAATGGATTGGCGCTTATGAAAGCGCTAAGCGTATGCAACGAAGCGGTTGGTCGGAGAATGATATTTTGGCAAAAGCCCAGGAATTATACGCGAGTGGGAAGAATATTCACTTTACTTTAATGGCAGAATGGCACGCTCTCCGTGATCAACCACGTTATGGATCCATCATAGATACATACATTGAATCACCAATATCCCAAATCTCATTCAATCTACTTCAAAATATCACAAAAAACTATTAATGGATCCATCAGAATATCCTTTTGATATCGCAGCCTACAAACAAAAATGTGAAATGGAAGAAACTTATATGGCCAGCCGATTCAGAGAGCGTCGAAACAAAATATTGGAAGATAGTGCACCTCGTAGTAGAAAATATCTCAATAGAGATCATGCAGCGGCAAACCAAAGACTAATTGACGACTACTTTGCCGATGAGCCTACATATGACGATGCAATGTTTCGTCGTCGGTACCGGATGCAAAAACATGTTTTCCTTCGAATCGTTGGGGACCTTTCAAGTAGTGATAACTACTTCACCCAACGAGTTGATGCAACCAATAAGAAGGTATATCACCGTTAGCAAAATGTACCACAGCAATGCGAATGCTAGCATATGGTGTGGCAGCAGATGCGGTCGATGAATACATCAAAATAGGAGGTACTACAGCATTGGAGTGCTTACGTAGATTCTGTAAAGGAATCATACGATTGTATGAGCAAGAGTACCTGAGAGCACCAACCCAAGATGATCTGCAAAGAATACTACATGTAAGTGAAATGCGGGGGTTCCCAGGGATGATCGGGAGTATTGATTGCATGCACTGGGAGTGGAAAAATTGTCCTAAAGCATGGGAAGGTCAATTTGCTAGGGGGGATAAGGGAACCACCACAGTTATTCTTGAAGCAGTTGCATCTCATGATCTATGGATTTGGCATGCCTTTTTTGGATGTCCGGGAACGTTGAACGATATAAACGTTCTAGACCGGTCACCAGTGTTTGATGATGTGGAACAAGGAAAGGCTCCAAGTGTGAATTTTTTTGTGAATCAACGTCCCTATAACATGGCATACTATCTAGCTGATGGTATCTACCCTTCTTATCCAACTTTCGTCAAATCGATCAGACTTCCTCAAAGTGAACCCGATAAGTTATTTGCAAAAGTTCAGGAGGGATGTCGGAAGGACATCGAACGTGCATTTGGAGTGCTTCAAGCTCGATTTAAAATCATCCGTGAACCAGCTCGCTTGTGGGACATAGACGATTTGAGTATCATCATGAGGTCATGCATCATATTACATAATATGATTGTTGAGGATGAACGAGATACATATGCTCAACGTTGGACCGATTTTGAGCAATCTGAGGCAAGTGGATCTAGTACACCGCAACCATACTCGACCGAGGTGTTACCCGCTTTTGCAAATCATGTGCGTGCTAGATCCGAATTGCGTGATCCAAATGTTCATCGCGAATTGCAAGCAGATCTAGTGAAGCACATATGGGAAAAGTTTGGAATGTTTCATGATTAAAGATGATTTGTATCGTACTAATTAAGTTACTTGTGTCGTGTGCTTAATTTGTTGTCTTGCATTTTAAGTTATTTGTGTGCCGCGTGTTTAATGTATTGTATTGCATTTTAATTTAAGAAAATAAATATTAATTATTTAAATAAATTTTGTTTTTACAAAAACACTAAAAAATAAATTGTTAAGTTTTTATTATTTTAATTTAATTATAATTAAATTAGTTTGTAATTTTATGTAATTATAAAAACAAAATATAAAATTAAATAAGAATATGAAATAAAAAGTGGTGGGGTAGAGTGAGTGGTGGGGTAGAGTGTTGAAGGTAATTTACCATTGGAGAGGGTATGTGTTGAATGATGTGTTGAATTATTATGTGGAAGAGAGAGAAAATGATGTGGAGTGTTGGGAATTGAAAAAGTGTGTGTTGAAGGGTGTTGAATGTTATTTACCATTGTACATGGTCTTTAGAAGAAAAGTAAGATTAGTGGATATACATCACATGATAATGACCGAGGGACACGGTTGAAAGATAATTAACAGCAATCGTTCATGAACGTGGGTGCTTTTTGAGTATTAATCTTATTCACTGACGGTTAGTTGACATGACACACACATAATTCGTTTAACGTATACTTTTTTTTTTTTTTTGTTAAATAGTCTAGTGGCCAGAGCTCGCATATTAAATACTATTTGTGTACTATGTGAAAAAAGTAATATTGGGATTGGAATTAATTCAACCACGTGCAAATAGAATTGAGGTTCGATTTAGAACATTTTTAAATAAAAGATCATATGAATTCAACCGCGTCATGAATAGGATTACACACGGTAGAGAGAATTTATAAGAAACAAAAGAAAATAGTATGTGGTCTAAATAAGACCTAATTCAAATAGCAATGCTAATATTGTTAGCTTGAACGAGTTCATCCAGATTTAAACTTGGGATCTTGTGTGAGTTTCACATTTGTCATTAACAATTGTAAAATGAAGCTGTTTTTCAACCATGAAAATGTTTTCTTTAAAACAAAAATTATTATAATGGAAAAGCATCACATAACGGTGAATATATTAAAGTTTTGTCTAAAATAGTTGAAATTTGGTTTGATCCGAACCGTTTCACGAGAAAAAGGTATATCAACAAAATTTAATTGTGATTTTCAAAAAAAAAAAAAAATACCATCAAGTTGCAGTTTATATTTGTATCAATTTGAATTTGAACACTTACTAACCAACAATGAAGATTTTATATATTGGAAACTATGTTCGTCTTATTCTTAAGTTACGGTAAGAAAAATTTGTGAAAAGTTCAAAGTAGAACACCATCCGTTAGAATAATAGAATATATCTACATTTAGTATAGTCATAATTACATTTAGTATAGTCATAATTATATTTAAAATAATCATAATTGTATATTATTAGCTTCCAAACATAGACATTGACTCACTTGTATACTATGGCAAAACATTGTATCAATGAAAATCAAGAAATTCATTTCTTATATGGTATCAGCCTTTACAATCCAAACCTAAAAACTTCTTCCCACCTCCGCCGCTCCCCTGCTCTATCATGGCCTCATCGACCCCCCCCTCCTCCTCAAAATTATGATGACACTTCATCAGTCACTCAATCTGATTCTCCTCCTGCAGCCGCCACAAACTTCTTCCCACCGCCGCTGCTCCCCCTGCTCTATCAAGGCCATTTGTCGTGTTTTGCATGGTATCTGCTGGTATTTTGATGTGTTTTAGGAATTTAGGGTGTAAAAAGCAAAAATGAAAAAAAAAGTTTGAAAAAGGAATTCATGACGAGGGTGACCAACCCAACAATGACGAACGCCACCGGTCCAACAATCTTTGACAATTTTTTTAAACAATGAAAGACTTTTCTACTCAGAAATTAGACTATAAAAACACAAAGATTTTCAGTTGTATTTTGACCTTTTAACTACCGCACAATATTATAATTTCAAAGCCCTTGTTTACTTGCAATTTTGAATTAAGTAGTAAGTATTTTTATTGATTTCAATTGCCATGTCATATTATTATTCATCGAATTCCAATTGAATTCCTTGGTTGCTACTGTGTTTCGATTTCCTACTTGCTGCCTATTTCACTTTTAAATTTCAGCTCTATATTATATTCCAAAAATAATTTCATTGCCACCATTATTCAAATTGCTGCTACACGTATCTATTTAACTCCAATTGAATCGTTGATTTCTTCAAATTGCTGGGTAATTTCATTGTTGCAGTTGCTTTTCTTTAATTAAAGTTTCCAACTGAATACAGGTTCGGTTCTTTTATTTGCCTTTTAATATGAATTCATCAAAAATAGGTTTAGAATATTATTTTATCATGTATGAGTAGTTTTAATTGAGTCCAAATTGAGAGGACGGTCGTACCGACGGAACTCATATAAATTGCACGCATGTTTGATTATAACGAGAATGAATTTAATGTTTCGAAAATTTTGTTTTTAATTTAAAGCTTCGCTGCGAAAGGCATATAAAAATGTGCAATCAACCTTGCAAGGAATCATGTCTCTTATGGTCGTAGTGAGCATCTTAAGACAAGGTTTCACTTCATTAGTGTGAGATATTGGAACGAACTATAGGGTAGTGCGTGTTGTAGTCGAAGTTGTTCTAACATGCATTAGACGATATTGCTAGGTTTGTTAGCATATCGTATTGGGCCTGTTTGTTATGTCCAATTGTTTAAGTTAGCTTGTACCCTAAGTTAGCTTGTAATGGGTAATTGTGAAAAAGCCCATTAGTTAGTATGTTAGGTTTATTATAAATAGCATACTAGTCTCTCATCACTGATACGGCAAATCCTAATTTAGGGTGAGAGGGTTATTTGTTATTCTTGTAACACTTGTAATCTTGTTTCAAAGAGAAAGTAAAGAATAGCAGTTATAACCAATCCTTGTTGTTCTTCTTGTTTTTTCATTCTTTTCCCTTACCCTTGTGTTTCTTAATCACCGGAGAAACAGTTTATACTTTGTTCTTGACATCGTTTTTCACAACAAATTGGTGCGGTGAGCGTGGAGAAGATGCCTTCAACAAAGTATGAGATTGAAAAGTTCACCGGAGTGAACGATTTTGGTCTGTGGCGCTTGAAGATGAAAGCCCTACTGGTTCAGCAGGGTTGTTTAGAAGCTTTGAAGGGAGTCGCAGCCATGGATGCTGCGTTAACGGAGAAGGAGAAGACGGCCATGATAGAGAAAGCCCACAGCGCAATCTTGCTGAGCCTTGGTGATAAGGTTCTACGACAGGTATCAAAGGAGACGACGGCAGCAGAGTTATGGGTGAAACTTGAAAGTTTGTACATGACCAAATCGCTGGTAAATCGACTCTACCTGAAGCAGGCTCTGTATTCATTCAAGATGAGTGAAGACAAAGTGTTGGCTGAGCAGTTGGATATGTTCAACAAGCTGATTCTTGATCTTGAAAATATTGATGTGAAGATCGATGATGAAGATCAAGCGCTGTTGTTGTTGTGCGCTTTGCCCAGAACACATGCTCACTTCAAAGAAACTCTCTTGTATGGAAGGGAGTCCCTGACCTTTGAAGAAGTTCAATCAGCCTTGTATTCGAAGGACTTGAACGAACGAAAGGAGCATAAACCTTCAACTGTTGGTGAAGGTTTGGCCGTCAAGGGAAAATTCTTGCGAAAGGATGGTAAGTTCGACAAGAAGAAAGGTAAAAGTCAGCAGAAGTCTTACAGTGGCGAGGCATCTGGTATTCGATGCTATCATTGTAAGAAGAAGGGTCACACAAGAAAGGTGTGCCCTGAACGCCTGAAGGATCATGGAGGTAAGGATAATGGCAACGTAGCCATTGCACAAGATGATTTCGACTCATCTGATGTTCTTGTGGTTTCAAGCAGCGACTCAACGAAGGAGTGGATTATGGATTCAGGTTGCACTTGGCACATGACTCCAAACAAAGACGTGTTCGAGGAACTATGTGAGCAAGATGGTGGACCTGTATTGCTGGGAAACAACAAAGCTTGCAAGATTGCTGGTGTTGGATCTGTGAGATTCAAGCTCCATGATGAGTCAATAAGGTTATTGACTGAAGTTAGGTATGTACCTGATTTGAAGAGGAATCTGATTTCTCTTGGTGAATTCGACAAGAAAGGATATGTTTTCCAAGGAGAGCAAAGTATCCTTAGAGTCATGAAGGGGTCGAAGGAAGTCTTGAGAGGCGTGAAGAAACAAGGCTTGTATGCCCTTGAGGCTGAAGTTGTAAGTGGTTCGACAAATGTTGCATCCACGAAACCTTTGTCGAAGACAGAAATTTGGCACATGAGATTGGGCCATGTCAGTGAAAGGGGTCTGGTCGAACTAGGGAAACAAAATCTGCTTGGTGGAGACAAAGTCGAAAAGCTGAAGTTTTGTGAACCCTGTGTACTTGGAAAATCTTGTAGAGTGAAGTTCAACAAAGGTAGACAAAGAACACATGGATCCCTTGATTACATCCATGCTGATCTTTGGGGGCCTGCAAGGTGTCCATCACATTCAGGAGCGAGGTACTTTCTATCCATAGTTGATGACTATTCCAGAAAGTTATGGGTATTCATCCAGAAGACTAAGGATGAAACTTTTGAGAATTTCAAAAGTTGGAAGACTCTGGTCGAAAATCAAACTGGCAGGAAGGTTAAGAGGTTGAGAACCGACAATGGCCTTGAATTTTGCAATGAGGCGTTCGACAGTTTTTGTGCTGCCTCTGGTATTGCAAGGCACAGAACTACTGCAGGTACTCCACAACAAAACGGTTTGGCTGAAAGGTTTAATCGAACTATTTTGGAAAGAGTTAGATGCATGTTGACTAGTGTTGGGTTAAAGAAGGTGTTTTGGGCTGAGGCTGTTTCGACAGCAGCATATCTGATAAATAGATGTCCGTCGACTGCGTTAGATATGAAGACACCTGAAGAAGTTTGGTCGGGACATCCACCAGATCTCGACAAACTGAGAGTATTTGGCTGCGTAGCCTATGCTCACATTAGGCAAGACAAGGTCGAACCTAGAGCTCTAAAATGCATGTTCATGGGATACCCTGAAGGAGTCAAAGCTTATAGGCTATGGTGCCTAGAGCCAGGTCACAGGAGGTGTGTCACCAGTCGAGATGTAGTTTTCAATGAAGCTGAAATGGCTTTCAAGAAAACTGATGATGTTGATCGAAGTGCAGAAATTTCTGACGAAGAGCTGGAACAGGGAGAGATTCCTGTTGAGGTGGAGCATGTTGATGCTGAATTGCGTATCCCAGATGAAGTCGAAGAAGAAGTAGATACTGAGGAAGTTGAGGAAACTGTTGATGACTACTTGTTGGCAAGAGATAGGCAGAGAAGAGTCATCAAGCCACCTCAGAGACTTGGATATGCAGATCTTATAGCTTATGCCTTAATCTCTGCAAGTGAGGTTCTAGATGAAGAACCTAGAGACTATAAGGAAGTTCTGAGGAGTCGAAATAAGACTGAATGGCTGAAGGCCATGGATGATGAGATGAAATCTCTTCATGATAATAACACTTGGGAACTGATCGAGAAACCTGTTGGAGCAAGATTAGTCAGCTGTAAATGGATTTTCAAAGTTAAGGAAGGAATTGAAGGAGTGGCGTCGAAAAGATACAAGGCAAGGTTGGTCGCTAGGGGTTTCACTCAGAAAGAAGGTGTCGATTTCAATGATGTGTTTTCTCCTGTTGTGAAGCACAGATCCATTCGAATGTTGCTTGCCATGTTCGACTCTACCTGAAGCAGGCTCTGTATTCATTCAAGATGAGTGAAGACAAAGTGTTGGCTGAGCAGTTGGATATGTTCAACAAGCTGATTCTTGATCTTGAAAATATTGATGTGAAGATCGATGATGAAGATCAAGCGCTGTTGTTGTTGTGCGCTTTGCC
This sequence comes from Medicago ruthenica, assembly GCA_018208015.1. Taxonomy (NCBI): domain Eukaryota; kingdom Viridiplantae; phylum Streptophyta; class Magnoliopsida; order Fabales; family Fabaceae; genus Medicago; species Medicago ruthenica. Next base: position 29,364 of record WNNG01000584.1, on the reverse strand, counting down.
CAGAACACATGCTCACTTCAAAGAAACTCTCTTGTATGGAAGGGAGTCCCTGACCTTTGAAGAAGTTCAATCAGCCTTGTATTCGAAGGACTTGAACGAACGAAAGGAGCATAAACCTTCAACTGTTGGTGAAGGTTTGGCCGTCAAGGGAAAATTCTTGCGAAAGGATGGTAAGTTCGACAAGAAGAAAGGTAAAAGTCAGCAGAAGTCTTACAGTGGCGAGGCATCTGGTATTCGATGCTATCATTGTAAGAAGGAGGGTCACACAAGAAAGGTGTGCCCTGAACGCCTGAAGGATCATGGAGGTAAGGATAATGGCAACGTAGCCATTGCACAAGATGATTTCGACTCATCTGATGTTCTTGTGGTTTCAAGCAGCGACTCAACGAAGGAGTGGATTATGGATTCAGGTTGCACTTGGCACATGACTCCAAACAAAGACGTGTTCGAGGAACTATGTGAGCAAGATGGTGGACCTGTATTGCTGGGAAACAACAAAGCTTGCAAGATTGCTGGTGTTGGATCTGTGAGATTCAAGCTCCATGATGAGTCAATAAGGTTATTGACTGAAGTTAGGTATGTACCTGATTTGAAGAGGAATCTGATTTCTCTTGGTGAATTTGACAAGAAAGGATATGTTTTCCAAGGAGAGCAAAGTATCCTTAGAGTCATGAAGGGGTCGAAGGAAGTCTTGAGAGGCGTGAAGAAACAAGGCTTGTATGCCCTTGAGGCTGAAGTTGTAAGTGGTTCGACAAATGTTGCATCCACGAAACCTTTGTCGAAGACAGAAATTTGGCACATGAGATTGGGCCATGTCAGTGAAAGGGGTCTGGTCGAACTAGGGAAACAAAATCTGCTTGGTGGAGACAAAGTCGAAAAGCTGAAGTTTTGTGAACCCTGTGTACTTGGAAAATCTTGTAGAGTGAAGTTCAACAAAGGTAGACAAAGAACACATGGATCCCTTGATTACATCCATGCTGATCTTTGGGGGCCTGCAAGGTGTCCATCACATTCAGGAGCGAGGTACTTTCTATCCATAGTTGATGACTATTCCAGAAAGTTATGGGTATTCATCCAGAAGACTAAGGATGAAACTTTTGAGAATTTCAAAAGTTGGAAGACTCTGGTCGAAAATCAAACTGGCAGGAAGGTTAAGAGGTTGAGAACCGACAATGGCCTTGAATTTTGCAATGAGGCGTTCGACAGTTTTTGTGCTGCCTCTGGTATTGCAAGACACAGAACTACTGCAGGTACTCCACAACAAAACGGTTTGGCTGAAAGGTTTAATCGAACTATTTTGGAAAGAGTTAGATGCATGTTGACTAGTGTTGGGTTAAAGAAGGTGTTTTGGGCTGAGGCTGTTTCGACAGCAGCATATCTGATAAATAGATGTCCGTCGACTGCGTTAGATATGAAGACACCTGAAGAAGTTTGGTCGGGACATCCACCAGATCTCGACAAACTGAGAGTATTTGGCTGCGTAGCCTATGCTCACATTAGGCAAGACAAGGTCGAACCTAGAGCTCTAAAATGCATGTTCATGGGATACCCTGAAGGAGTCAAAGCTTATAGGCTATGGTGCCTAGAGCCAGGTCACAGGAGGTGTGTCACCAGTCGAGATGTAGTTTTCAATGAAGCTGAAATGGATTTCAAGAAAACTGATGATGTTGATCGAAGTGCAGAAATTTCTGACGAAGAGCTGGAACAGGGAGAGATTCCTGTTGAGGTGGAGCATGTTGATGCTGAATTGCGTATCCCAGATGAAGTCGAAGAAGAAGTAGATACTGAGGAAGTTGAGGAAACTGTTGATGACTACTTGTTGGCAAGAGATAGGCAGAGAAGAGTCATCAAGCCACCTCAGAGACTTGGATATGCAGATCTTATAGCTTATGCCTTAATCTCTGCAAGTGAGGTTCTAGATGAAGAACCTAGAGACTATAAGGAAGTTCTGAGGAGTCGAAATAAGACTGAATGGCTGAAGGCCATGGATGATGAGATGAAATCTCTTCATGATAATAACACTTGGGAACTGATCGAGAAACCTGTTGGAGCAAGATTAGTCAGCTGTAAATGGATTTTCAAAGTTAAGGAAGGAATTGAAGGAGTGGCGTCGAAAAGATACAAGGCAAGGTTGGTCGCTAGGGGTTTCACTCAGAAAGAAGGTGTCGATTTCAATGATGTGTTTTCTCCTGTTGTGAAGCACAGATCCATTCGAATGTTGCTTGCCATGGTGGCACAATTCGACCTTGAACTGGAACAAATGGATGTAAAGACTGCGTTCTTGTATGGTGATCTAGATGAAACAATCCTGATGAGGCAACCTGAAGGGTATGTCGAAAAGAGGAAGGAAGATTATGTGTGCAAACTACAGAGATCTTTATATGGACTGAAACAATCTCCTCGACAGTGGAATAGGAGGTTCGACAAGTTCATGGCACGGATAAGTTTCATTAGAAGTCAGTTCGACCACTGTGTTTACTTCAGATTTCGACCTGGTAATTCATTTGTTATTTTGTTGCTTTATGTGGATGATATTCTCATAGCAAGCAACAATGTCGAAGAAGTAATGAGGGTGAAGGCTGAACTCAATAAGGAATTCGACATGAAGGATCTGGGAGCTGCATCCAGGATTCTTGGGATTGACATCCGAAGAGATAGAAAGCAGTCGAAATTATGCTTATCACAAGAGGCATACCTACGGAAGATTCTCTACAAGTTTGGTATGTCGAATTCAAAGCCTGTTGTGACTCCGACAAACCCTCAATTCAAGCTGAGTATAGATCAGTGTCCCAGTACTGATGACGAAAGAGCTTATATGAATAGCATTCCATATGCTAATATAGTAGGTTCTTTGATGTATGCTATGGTTTGTACTAGACCTGACATAGCATATGTAGTAAGTCTTGTAAGCAGGTACATGTCGAATCCTGGAAAGGCTCACTGGCAAGCATTGAAGTGGATTCTAAGGTACATAAATGGGTCTCTGAACAGAGTCCTGATTTATGGTGGAGCCTTGGGTGAAGATAGTAAAGTAGTAATCGAAGGATATGTCGACTCTGATTATGCAGGTTGTATGGATTCCAGAAAATCTATTTCTGGATATGTTTTCACTATGTTTGGCACGACAATTAGTTGGAAAGCAACACTTCAGAAGGTTGTAGCATTGTCAACTACTGAAGCAGAGTATATTGCCCTCACTGAAGCTGTGAAAGAAGCATTGTGGCTTGAAGGTTTTGCTAAGGAGCTGAAACTTCAAGGTCGAATTATCACTATTAAATGTGATAGTCAAAGTGCAATACATCTGTCGAAGAATTCAGCCTATCATGAGCGAACGAAGCACATTGATGTGAGGCTGCATTTCGTCAGAGGAGTAATCGAGCGTGGAGAAGTCCAAGTGCTGAAGGTTTCGACAGATCACAATGCTGCTGATATGATCACCAAGACATTGCCAAGTTGCAAGTTTTTCCACTGTATGCAGTTGGTAAAGCTGCATGAAGAAAGCTAGCTGGTTCATTAATATTAGAGTTTGTTCCAAGGTGGAGATTTGTGAGATATTGGAACGAACTCTAGGGTAGTGCGTGTTGTAGTCGAAGTTGTTCTAACATGCATTAGACGATATTGCTAGGTTTGTTAGCATATCGTATTGGGCTGTTTGTTATGTCCAATTGTTTAAGTTAGCTTGTACCCTAAGTTAGCTTGTAATGGGTAATTGTGAAAAAGCCCATTAGTTAGTATGTTAGGTTTATTATAAATAGCATACTAGTCTCTCATCACTGATACGACAAATCCTAATTTAGGGTGAGAGGGTTATTTGTTATTCTTGTAACACTTGTAATCTTGTTTCAAAGAGAAAGTAAAGAATAGCAGTTATAACCAATCCTTGTTGTTCTTCTTGTTTTTTCATTCTTTTCCCTTACCCTTGTGTTTCTTAATCACCGGAGAAACAGTTTATACTTTGTTCTTGACATCGTTTTTCACAACAATTAGAGATCAAGTAAGTAAAGGGAGACTAGAACTGATGCATTGTCCTACTGCTATACAGGAAGCAGACTTTTTAACAAAAGTTATGAAGCATGACAGGTTTAAGGAGATGACGAACAAGATAGGTGTCGTATCTTTGGAGCATTTGAATTAAAAGGGGCATCTTGAGTGTAATTCAAATGAACCTGTTTATTAGTAGTTAGTTACTATTGTTAAGAAGTTAGTTACAAGTTAGCTTGCATTACAATAACAATCTATATGTACAAATGCTTGATCTATCGACGACTAAAAGTAGTGCATTCATTTTCTCTAAAATTTTCCCTATTGTCTATTTGCCTTCCATTTAAGAGTTGTCTAAACAACTGACTGTAAGTTTTATTATACATGAATCGACTTAAGCATATATCAAAAGTAGTGACTAAAAACATCGGGGAACCAAAATTGACTGAAAATTTTCTGGAAAGACTTAAAACGAAGTCAATAAAAACAAAAACTAATAAATCCCAAAAAATGACTCTAATTATTACTCCCTCTGTTCCTTTTTAATTGTCACTTTTTGACTTTTTACACAAACCAAGACAATAAATGTATTGTACTACTTTTGATACAACAATTTATGTTTTTCCAATAATAGCCTTAATTATTTAATATCATATTTCATATATTTCTCTTTCCGTAATAAATTACTAAGGGCAATATAGGAAAAACAACATTTAATATTACATTGAACTTTGAAAGTGACAGTTAATTAGAAACAAAAATTTTCTGCAAAAGTGACAATTAAAAAGGAACGGAGGGAGTATTATTTACAACTGTCACCAAAAAAATTTAACTTTATCTTATGATATTTTTTTAGGGTAAAAAGATTAATGCATTTCATTAGCTAATAAGTCATAAATACAAGACGGTACATCATCAAATAATTTCGGACTAGCTTCCAACAAGATCGTTTAAACTAGTTCATAGACAATCCTGTTTGTTTGCTTATAGCTAAACTTTACTTTTGAGTTATGAAAATTAGACTCTACCTTCATGATATTATAAAGTCATATTTTTATTACCAAATAGACTCTTTATGGACAAACAATGCCTCTAAGTTGAAAATCGAAAAACATAAAATATATTGATAATTGAAGAATGAAAAAGAACAGAACCCAATTATTACCACATATTGTGAAACACAAATAAACTACCATATATTGATTCATAAATTCTTTTGTTACCCCTTCTAATAATTCCGAAGTTTGAACCAAGTAAATGCAATGCCTAACCTAGCTTTTACTTCACTTTTCTCACCGTTTCTCCATACATTTCATAAAACACATTTAATTATATTACTAGTACATGATTACAGTTCATTGAAAAACCAGTAATAAATTGACACGTTTGGAATCCATTTTAAGGTATGTGACGACGTTCTGATACACTAGCTCTACCTCTGTCTTTAACAGTGGAAAATGACACAAACTTTTTCTACTTTCATTAATTATAACTCTTACACATTTCACAGCTGTCACCACGCGCCACTATCCACCACTCAGATTCCAATCTAATTCGAAACAAGTGTTGAGTGCAACACACGCGCTGTATATGCATCTGGGACGTAGTTTTATTTACTATAAATACCATAACATAGAAAAGTATGGGAAAAAGAAAGTTACATGAAACTAGAAACCCTAAGCTAGGTTCACTTCGATATTTTCTCTGGTGGAGATTGAAAAAATATATATAAAAAATAAAATAAAATAAAAAATCCAAAGGATAATAAAGGAAAGTTTAGAGAGTACAATGACTCAAAATATACTTTACTTTTTCTTTCCTCTATAAAATATCTCATTGTTTTTCTTGTAGTTTTTATGTTTCCTCTTTCTAGGGCTTGAAGTTTGTTTCATTTCAAGTTGAAGTATTAAACTTTCTAATGTTTTCACAAATATGGTTGTATTAGGGTACTGACCCAGAAAAGAAGAATCGTCATACGGTACCAAAGAAGAGAAGGAAAAAACAAGAAAAGTGAAGAAAGAGGTAAATATTGTTCAAAAATAGAAAAAAAATATAGGGAAAAATAATTGAAAAAAAAAAAAGAAGAAAGATGGGAAGAGGAAGAGTTGAGTTGAAGAGGATAGAGAACAAGATAAACAGACAAGTTACATTTGCAAAGAGAAGAAATGGACTTCTTAAGAAAGCTTATGAACTTTCTGTTCTTTGTGATGCTGAGGTTGCTCTTATCATCTTCTCTACTCGTGGAAAGCTTTATGAGTTTTGTAGCACATCTAAGTATGCACTATATCTCTCTATATATGAATTTTTGTTCTTGTTTTTAGTTCTATATTTGTATTTTTTATTTTATAATTGTGAAAGTACTTTCTTTTTGTTGACCTATTAGATCTACATGTACTTGCTTCATTATTTTAATTATTTTTTATTTAGAGCTAGACAAAGTTATAGCTTCTTCATATACATTTTTAGTTATTTTTTAATCAATTTTTTGTGTTATTTTTATAATTATTTTTGTCCATGAAAGTTTTGTGGTTTTTAATATGTTTTCTTTAGATGTGTTTTGATTTGATTTTTTGTGCGTAATTTGTTGCAAATGATAACAGATTTATCAGATCTAGTAAGATTGTACATGATCTGGTGAATATCTAAAATGTTTATGTCCTTTGTACGGTTACTTTTTGTTTTAGATTATTGTGGAATGTCTTTGTTTTATTTTTGGAGGTGTTTTTGATATTAGGTTTTAACCTCTTTCATTGAAACATTGCTTTAGAGCTTATAAATTTTAGATCAAGATTTTCCTTGTTTTTTTCTTAAATTAAATTTTAGATCGTGATTTTTATTAATACTATTTTGTTTTCCCTGTTTTCTTTGGAAGCTTGGTTAGGTGACTCTTGATGGACAACTTCAATTAAGTTGTTTATCTTTCTGGATAATACTAACTACTTCTAGTTATTACACAAAAATTCCTCTGAACCATAGAGAAATGCATTTATTAAATTTAATATATTTATATACTTCTAGAAAAAATTGTCTTTTGTTTTTGAGGAACTTTTTGCAGAAAAGGAGGAAGGGGCTATTAGATAATAGATAGGGTGAAGATATTAAATCAAGATGTAACAGTGTAATATACAAATTTATTTTGACTATAATGTCACTTTGACACTTTCAAAGTTTCTATTATATCCCACATTCTTTTAAATCCTTGAATTCTTGAATTCATTGATTTGAAATCTGTTGATATTGCTGAAAAGTGTGCTGGATTTGCTAATATATCTTCTATTGTAAATATTATATGGTTATGAAGAATCTCATTGATTTATCAGTCTTTCAATCCATGGTAAACAAAGGTTTTTTTTTTCATTTGTGATTTTTTTGCTTCAAATAAGTAATCTTACTTCATGAAAAAAAAACATTGTTATTGTTGTTTTTATCAATTTCTGATTGAAATTCAAAATAAATAAAAATAAAATTTTATAATTATTAATAAAAATATGGAATATTGAAACTGGTAGGATATATATTTCGTGTTCTTATTTTATATTTTTAATGATTGATATAAAAGTATCATCTAATTTAGTTTTTATTTTTTTGGAATGATCATCTAATTTTATTTTGTTTTAGACATCTAAATATAATTAATCTCTAGTCTTTGAGATTTATTCATTTCATGGAATCTGGGCTTTAGTTTTTTATATAATTTTTTAAAATAGATTACTGCATTTTCTACAATTGTAATGTATTATACTTTTAATTTTTGATGATGCAGAAGAATGTTATTAAAATGGCACAATATGGTTCATTTGTTGTTGACATCCTTGTAATGTTGTGGTAGATATAATCCACCATGAACCAAAGACATTTGATACAACACTATGTAAACACCGTTAACAATTTAAGAAAATGGAGCTAAATGAATTTAACCACATGTGTCGGTGTCATGTAGTTTAAGACACCGGACACACCTTTAATGTAAATTGTCGGTGCTACAAAGATAATTCATAATCATCAATTTGACATTTTTTTTCCTGGTTCATCGAAACAGCATGCTCAAAACTCTTGATAGGTACCAGAAGTGCAGTTATGGTGCTGTAGAAGTTAGCAAACCTGCCAAAGAACTTGAGGTAGCTATTGCTTCCATTTATAATCAACACTGATATTTGAACACATATCTGACATTGTATACCCAACACCGTATAAAATACACTCATTTTAGTGCGTTCGGATTCTGAGAAGAGAGAAAGAATTAATATAGAATCAGAAACTGTATAGAATGTGGTCGGAATACGTTGTCTGATGTCAACTTCTAATGTATAAAAAAAACATTTCTGGTTTATATATATAAATTTGAAGCAGATTCATAATATATAGTATTACAACTTATCTTATATTATTTATTGCATATTGTATTGTTTTGTAAATGTTTTATTATTTTTCATTTGTTTTTTCTTTTGTTAAAGCAGAGCAGCTACCGTGAATACTTGAAGCTGAAACAAAGATTTGAAAATCTTCAAAGAACACAGAGGTGAAGAACTTTACATTAAATTTTCATATTTTCATAGTTAAATACTTAAATTTTTTGCCAATATGTCAACACTATTAATTGTGTGTATGTATGTATCTGTCTTCAATATTTCAGAAATCTTTTAGGGGAAGACTTGGGGCCACTAAGTTCTAAAGATCTGGAGCAGCTTGAACGGCAATTGGATTCATCTCTGAAGCAAGTGAGGTCAACAAAGGTATTTGTTTCAGAAAATAGATAGAAGTTTCTTAATTAACATGGTTCTTAATTAGTTCTAACACTGGTTATTAGTATCTTACGATATATGAGTCATATCTCGATTTAATGCTAAATTGAACGATCTATGAAGCACAGACACGACGCTGACACTTCAACACCAGTAAAAATTTGAGAAATGAATTATTTGATCGTACTCACATACTCACATGTGTCGGTATCATGTTGGTGTTGGACACCGACACATGTTGAAACCTAACACGCCTTTGATTAGACACGACTCTTATTTTAATTTGTTATTCATTATAATGAATCTAGGGGTGGTAACTTGGTCCACCAAATCCATATCCATCCAATCCATCCAACATAAAATCCATCCAATCCATCCTCCAAACAAATTTTTTGTTAATGGATTGGTTTTGGATCCAACCATTTAGAACAATGGATGGATTTGATCCATCCACCTTATTGTAAAAGTCCATTGGATTTTTTTTTTGAAAAACAAATCCATTGGATCATTTTAAATAATAAAATTATAAAAAAACTGAAACAATTGAAAAAAATGGATGAACAAATAATGGATTGTCCATTGGTCAGCATAACACATTTTATTTGATGGATCGGATGGACAATCCATCCGTTAAAATCTAGTAATGGATGGATTGGATGGTCAATATAATTAATGGATGGATCGGATGGTTTTTTTTCAACAAAAAAATTAGTGGATTGTAATGGATTAATGGATTTCTTTTGATCCATCCATTAGGATCCAAATCCATATCCATCCAATCCATCCATTTTGCCACCCCTAAATGAATCCCAATTTACTATGATGAATCCTAATTCATTCTAATAATTTACTAACTAAATTTCGTGTAGTCAACCACTTTTTCTGTCATCTTTGTACAGCTTCAATTTTTCTTTTGTCATTTGGTACATGACCTAAATTTGAATTATTTTATGGTTCATATATGATATATCAGTTTATAATTTTGTTATGTCACTTGTTTGTTTTTTACTTAGATGACATTTTTATTGACAATGTATCTTACGATTCATAATAAGGTTGAATACTTGAATTCACAATTATGAAAAAATGTATTCCGATTCATGATGAATTTAGTTTTAATAAAACCAGTTCTAGCAGCTCAATGTAGTTTCTTTTTATTTGATTTCACATTTTCTTATTTAGTTTTTCCTAATGTAATAGCCCCTCCCCTTGAATATTATTGACTCTTATTGGTTACTTTCAACTGTTTGGAATATCAATTTGCAGACACAATTCATGCTGGACCAATTAGCTGATCTTCAAAATAAGGTATATGGTATGACAAATCTAAAAAAATCAATAAAACAACTTTTTTGGTGCCTAACAATTTGAAGCTATTGTTTTGCTACAGGAACATATGTTGGTTGAAGCAAATAGATCCTTGTCAATCAAGGTAAAAATATTATATGTGCCACTATCCATGATATTCTTCTCATATTTGTTTTAAATTTTGGTTGCGTTTACATTGCAAACCTTTATAGTGTTGAAAAATGCAGCTGATGCAGTTGAAATTGTGGTTATGATGTCGTTGCGGACACCTCAAATTACTTTATGTTGCATCCGCAATTGCGGTTGTGGACTGAAATTTTAGCCTTAGTTGAGATAGAAATGTTATTAAGAATTGTTAAAGATCTCTTCAAACTTAATCATTTCCTCTAATTTGTTTCAGTTGGACGAAATCAATTCAAGAAATAACTATAGGCAATCATGGGAGGCCGGTGATCAAAGCATGCAATATGGTGCTCAGCAGAATGCTCATTCTCAGAGCTTCTTCCAGCAGCTGGAATGCAATCCTACATTGCAGATTGGGTAATATATTGTAAAATTTTGTTTGTTTTTTCATCGGTTAAATAAGTAAATAGTCCCCATAAATATACCAACATTTGATTTTAGTCCTCCTAAAATATTTTTTAGGCTTTTGGTCCCTCCAAAAATTTTCATCAATGAAATTAGTCCCTGCTCTACATTGAGAACAAGGACTAATTTCATGGATGAAAAATTTTGGAGGGACCAAAAGCCTAAAGAATATTTTAGGAGGACTAAAATCAAATATTGATATATTTAGGGGGACCATTTACTTATTTAACCCTTTTTTCATTCATGCAAATATACTAATTTTCTGAACCACTTGCATAATAATCTATTCGTTAATGTTTTAAAAAACAGACCAAAGATCAAATGAGTGAGACCTCTAGGTTATTGGTATAATTGGCTCAATTGATTTAACCAAAGTTGAACCGGATAACAAATAAATAAATAAGTATTTAAAAAGTAAAAACAAATAAATAGAAAATAAAAGAATGAAAACTGATTGAAACAACCACGGTTTAACCTGGGTTCAAATGTGGTCGAACCTGATTCAACTTGACTACATTATAATTGGATCAAACCAAATGGTGAACTGAACCGATCCCATTTCAACCAATTAAATCGGTCGGTTCAGTCCAATTTTTAAAACATTACTTTCATTGTTCTAATCATTGGACTCCTCCTTTATGTATGTTTTGACTTGTGTCCCTATCTTTCAGTTCTGATTATAGGTACAACAATGTAGCTTCAGATCAGATAGCTTCAACAAGTCAAGCTCAACAGCAAGTGAATGGATTTGTTCCTGGATGGATGCTATAATTGAGCTAAACTCAATGTTTAACTTGCTACACAAAAGGGAAAAGCCAATTAATGGTGCTTTTTCAAGCTAGCAAGGCAATGTGTAAATGATGATTATGATAATGATGCTACCTTGCTTCTATTGTTTTTTATTTTAAGGTATAAAAACAGCTATATGACTTTAAGCTGCTAAACTTTTTGCCATAGACATATATGGCATGCAAGAAATTCATAATATTGAGCATCTTTGATTGAATTAATGATTTTGTTTCTCTTTTTTATACATACAATTAGCAAAAGAAAGTAATGACAGAAAAAAAATGAAATCCCTCACTAATTTCCCTTCACAATATTTAGTGACAGAATCAGAGAAAGATTTCACGTCTACCCTCTTTAAATTTTTCTCGTTAATTTTTGTTTTTTTAGTACCTGTCAACAAAATATTTGAAATAACATTTCATTTTTGTGAAGAAATAATATACTTTTGAAGTAATAATATAATTATGGATGATAAAGTTTAAGCTGCTAAACTTTTTGCCATAGATATGGCATGCAAGAAATTTATAATATTGAACATCTTTGATTGAATTAATGTTTTTGTTTCTTTTTTTTTTTTATATGTATATACAAACAATAAACTAACTGTCAACAAATTTTTTGAAAGTCCTTAAAAACAAAAATTTTGAAATAATTTTTTTTTTGAAGAAATAATATAATTTTGAAGTAATTATGATAAAGAAAAGAGATATTTATAAGGAATGAAAAAAGAAATACTTATAAACGCCACTAGAAAAAAAAAAAAAAAGGAATACTTATAAACTCACAATATTTCACTTTTACACCCCCTTCCATGAGAATAAATCTAGAGGAATATATGAAGTTATTTTATTCTTGCAAATTTTACATTGAGAATACTTTTTTAATCTTCTAAGAACATGAGAATAATCATTTACTATCTTTATATCTCTAAGAATGGGATTCTTAGACTTAAAAAAGCACACTATACCCAACAAACACACCAAGGGATTTTAATACCATCAATTCAATTATTTTCATGATTTGTAAAATACGTGGTTTGGATAGCTATTTGTGAAATCGAACTTCCATTACAAAAATAAATATTAGAAATGAGAACATGGCCAAAATTGATACTCCTTCTAGTCTATAATATTCTTGAGTGTAAGAAATTAGAAAAGAGAAGTTAGATGGTTCAAAATATAATTAATTTTATGACTATTTATTTGCTCAATAATTATATGGTTCATGTCAATATATATTGGTCAGAAGGGTTTAACTAAAAAACAACAGAAGCAATATTTTTCCTAAAAAAAAACAAAAAACAGAAGCAACATTTCTAAAAAAAGGAAAAACTTTGATGCATGACAATAGATAGCACAGCTGTTTGTGTTTGGTCGACTGAAATGGATTTAAAGGCAAAAGGAAAGGCCCAAAAGTACTACAAACAATAACGGCCCAAACAAAAGGCACAACTAGTAAAAGTGAAAAGAAAATTGCTCTTCTCCCATACAAAATTGCTCACTCCCACATGAACTGACGAAAATACCCCTAACATGCCTTAAGTCACGTTCGCCTTATACCAACATGAGTTAAGTCACGTAGGCTACTGGTATAGCTGCAGAACATCATTTATTACATGCAATCGGGCCATTAACGACCTATAATCAATACATACTCATAATTGATCCAAATTATACCATTTCAACAACATAATATTCATCATAACATAATCACACATAATCGATCCAAATTACACAAATTCGTTGTTAAATACACAATTCACAAATTTGACACAAATTCATTAAAATGCAACATTACGGACACAAATTCGAACATATTACACTATTATAAGTTAATACATATTAAACTTCAATGGAACGGACACGGAGATGTAAAATGTTATTTTCAACCATTAACCTAAACATGTAATCTATGTCGTCATCATCATGTATAACTTGTGGAAAATACACGGTCTTCTAACTGTCTTCATCTTTATCCGCCCCCAGGTTCACGAATGGCACCTGTACAAATACATGAGATGTTATTTGATTTTCACCAAGATGGACAAAGTATCTGTTAAGTTGTGCCTTCAACTCATCCAACTTGTCGGTGGGGTTAAAAAGACCTTAATCGTCTTCTTCACGGCGAAGTATCGGATATGAGCTTCAATTTCAACTTATGTATCTTCAGACATGTTTCACTTCACAAAAGTTGATGGAATAACAAGTATGAGATTAAAATCAAATGAAAGATTGAATAATTAGAGACCAAAAAATGTGAGCAATAATTGGCGTTACATAACAGGCCACCAAAAAATATTTTACTTCATATATTTATATAATGTTAGTTACATATTGGCCACAAATATCGGCGTTACATAACCGGCCACCAAAAAATATGTCGGTGTAATATCGACAAAAAATAGGACGAACACCGACAAAAAAGTGTAACAGTTTATCTAACTAGCTATTGATAAGGCATCCTCTTCATCTTCTTCAATTACTTCAAATTCTCCTTTTGGTTTTTTTCGAGAGTGGGAGCGTCGCAATAAATTAGATTGAGATGATTTGTTGATTTTTTCGGCGGTTTCTATAACACCCTAAACCCGACGTTTGATTTATTAAATAATAAGAATATATTTAGATAAACGGTGTTACACATACTCGTCATCAAACATTTGATTGGTAATAATATGTCATAATTCTGCAACGAAAAATAATTCAAACATATCTCATAAATGAAAGGATATGTTCTTCAACATTAAAAGTAGAAATGACATAAAATTTCACAAAGCTTAAACTTCTTAGCAATTATTAATTCAACGTTTGACCCCAACCCTAGTGTTACAGATCAAAGCACGTGTTTTTCTCGACTACATAAAATCACGAAATAATAACAACGGAAGTCAATCCCCGTCGTCACCTTCCAAGCGTCCCGCAACTAGAGCTCCTCGTCCTGAGTATTTTTACCCCAAGAGTACAGACACCATAAATGCAACAACAACAACAAAGGGGTGAGAATATACATCATAACATTTAATTGGGATACATGAATAATATATAAGTAGGCATAGCATCATGGGTCATCATTTACAACATATTCACAATTCTTCATCAAGTTATACATCTTCATTCACACGTCATCATTATCATAGCTCAACATTTTCGAAACATTAAAGAATAGCACATAACATTCACAATACATCAACATGAATACATCAACATGTATGCTGGGAAATGCAACTCATTCCTAAGACCTATATGCATGCCGGTATCGTTTTCTAATCAACATTTGTATGTCAGAGTTGTGTTACTGAACATACATACATCCTAATCAACATTTGTATGTCAGAGTTGTGTTACTGAACATACATACATCATTCGTCATTCAACATGGTCCTAAATATGGGATGATGCATGGGGGATGACTCAATAGATATATACATAGCGCAAGTAACAATAATCATAGTCAAGGGTGGTTTCATCATTATTCATCATCATATACATCTTTTACGTCATCATTATTCAACATTATACGATATCGTCATTACGTCATCATACAACATCATTGTTATGTCATCAGGAATTCACAATCATAAATGCAAACTCTTCCTATTATGCACAACACTAAGACAAAACATATCGTCGTCATTCACTTCTTCATCATAAGAGACATCATCTTTCTCATCATCATAAACGTATGTACCCTCATCATTATCGTCTCAATCTACCCTCCTCATCTATCCCTAGTTTCCCCCTAACATTTTCGATTATTTATTTTGTTATAAGTTCGTCAAGTTTTAGAAGGTTTCTATTACAACACTTATATCTTTCCCTCATCTAAGGTTCTTGGTTTGGGATCTCCTTATACACCTACTTTTCATGCTACATCCTTCTTAGACTTACTATTGCTTTCAAAGATGTTTTAGAGTTCTCCGAAAGGATTGTGATGAAACTTCATGAAGAACGCAGCATGACCCATGCATGGCATTTTAATCATAACTCAAGTTATAGAGATCTAAATGGATTCAAACCAAAGGTAAATGGAAGCTGACATCTATATCTACAACTTTTATGAAGGGACCTAAGTCCAATGCGGGACAGAGAGGGGTGGAAATGTTTCTTTTCCTAAACCTGGGCAGAGTGCACGACCGTGCTGACCCCTGTGTAGTAATTTGACCATAACTCACGTTGTGGAGGTCTAAATGAGGTCACTCCAAAGCCAAATTAAAGCTAACATTCATATCTACAACTTTCATGAAGACACCTAGGCTTAATTCGGAAAATAAAGTGGTCAAAATGTTGGTTCAAAATCGTGCCACGATTCTGCAAATCGTGGCACGATGGCACTCCATCGTGGCACGATGGGACAAATTGAAAAGGAGTTTTGCCACTAGAAATATCGTGGCACGATGGGACAGTTCCAGAACCCATAAAAACAACATTTTTTCCCACGAAATTGCTCCTAACTTGGCAAAAAATCCTTGTTTCTGACCCCTTATGATCTTAAATTGCTAGGGAACATTACATAGGGTTACCCTATCATCCAAACATTAATTTTTCACACCATCCATTAATTACAACAACTCTTCACATGTTAAATTCTATACCCAAAACCTAGCCATCTGTTTTCACAATTCTAATTTCCTACATCATCATCAATTCTTATTACGTCTGTAATTCATCATTCCTTCATAATTTCCATCATAACAACAATTTTAAGATTAGATATGTTGGATATTTGGTTGTTGGCTTCATGTTTGCTAAAATTAAATATACAAGCAAGTTCGCGTCTTCAGAAGCAGAACCTCAGAAGCTGGGTCTTCAGAAGTTGAACCTCATAAGCTGGGTCTTCAGAAGCTGAACCTTCAGAAGCAGAACTTCAGAAGCCTAACCTACAGACGCTGACCTTCAGAAGCTGAACCTTCAGATGCTGACCTTCAGAAGCTTTCTTGTTTTCGCGTCTTGGAGCTGTTTATTTTCTCACCTGATCTTTTGAAGATTTAATTGAAGAATTCTTTCATGTTACTTGTTCTCCAAGCTGCGTGTGTTTCTAGAAGGAAGAATATTTTCGTGAGATATATTTTGAAGATTGGATACTTTTATTTGTGAATATAGTTTCAAAGAGATCTTTGGAAAATATATATTTCTGAAGAATATTTGTTTCAATATATTTCTGAGAAGAATATTTGATTCAAATATATGTTGCTGCTGAAGGCTATAAATAGAAGACGCCACTATGTAAGAAATCAACTGAAACCGAAGCCATCATTGATAGAGTATTCTTAGGTTTCTAGTCTGTTAATTGTGAGTCTTTCTTGTGTCACCTTGATGCAAGCATAGGACCGTGTTTAGTTGAGTTGTAATTGTGAATCACTCATAAGCTTTTAAGCAAGAGTGACTTTTGTTTATTTGGAGTGTGTCTCCGTCTTTGATTATTATTAGAGTCTAAGATCACTGGGGCAGTGATTGTTTGAGGGGAAGTGAGAGGGGTCTCATATATCTAGGAGCTCCTAGGTAGAAATACCACGGGTATTAATTAAGTGAAAAGGCGGTGAACCAGAGGTTGTTCACATAGGACTTTGAATTGATACTATCATAGTGGATTTCCTTCCTGGCTTGGTAGCCTCCATACGTAGGTGTGTTTGTCACTGAACTGGGTTAACAAATAACTTGTGCATTTTACTTTCACACTGTTATTTCTTTTCCTGTTGTTGTTTCGTGTTTTACTCTGTTTTACACCGTTGTTCCTGTGTTGGATCATTACGTTTAACATCTGGAATCTATTGTGCCAGAATTTCAATTGGCATCAGAGCAGACACCCTGCCTATTTTAGGGTGAGCTCCAGGGAAGTTATTTTCTGGCATAATGGACAAAGAAGGAGGATTTGTGAACAGACCACCTGTGTTGGATGGTTCCAACTATGACTACTGGAAATCACGCATGAGTGCTTTCCTTAAGTCTATAGACAGTAAAACTTGGAAAGCAGTTCTGAAGGGTTGGGAACATCCTGTTGTGCTTGACAAAGATGGAAAGAAGACACCTGATCTGAAACCAGAAGAAGAGTGGTCCAAGGAAGAAGATGAATTAGCTCTTGGAAACTCCAAGGCCTTGAATGCTTTATTCAATGGAGTGGACAAGAATATGTTCAGATTGATCAAGCAGTGCACTGTAGCTAAGGATGCTTGGGAGATTCTCAAAACTACTCATGAAGGCACATCCAAGGTAAAAATGTCCAGACTTCAACTTCTCACCACCAAGTTTGAAAATCTCAAAATGTTGGAGGATGAGAACATACAAGATTTCTATATGAACGTTCTGGACATGGCTAACTCATTTGATTCTCTTGGAGAAAAATATCTTATGAGAAACTTGTGAGGAAAATACTCAGGTCTCTACCTAAGAGATTTGACATGAAGGTGACTGTTATTGAGGAAGCACAGGACATCTCCAGTATGAAGGTTGAGGAATTGATAGGATCCTTGCAGAATTTTGAGATAGCCTTTAATAAAAGAACTAATAAAAAGGGGAAAGGTGTTGCTTTTGTAGCAAATGGTGATAATGAGGATGATGAAAGCATATCAGAAGCTCTTGTGATGCTTGGTAGACAGTTTAACAAGATTCTGAAGCAGGCTGATAGGAGATCCAAACCAAATGACTTGAAGAAGACAAGAACTGATGAGAAAAGAAATCAATCCAAAGGTGTTCAGTGTCATGAGTGTGAAGGATATGGCCACATTAGGACAGAATGTGCAACGTACCTCAAGAAACAGAAGAAAAGTTTGGCAGCTTCTTGGCCTGATGAAGATGACTCAGAAGGAGAAGTGGAGTATGAGTCTGCTAAGCATGTCACTGCTTTAACTAGTAGATGCATATCTGAAGATGAAGTTAAGGCTTCATAAGCACCATCAGGTTCTGAGGCTTCAGAAGCCCCATCAGGTTCTGAAGCACCATCTGATACTAAGTCAAGTGATGGAGAATTGTCTTATGAAGAACTGACTAACTCTTACAAAGATCTGTATACTAGGAGTGAGGAAGTATGGAAGCAGCTGGAAAAACAGAAGAGAACTATCACTCAACTTCAGGTTGAAAGAAGTTATCACTTAGGACAAATTTCTGATCTCAAAGATGAGGTAACCCAACTGAACTCTCAACTTGAACATATGAAGAAGCAAGTCAGAATGATGAACATTGGTACTGATATGCTAGAAGAAATATTGGAGAGTCAGAACCAAGGGAAACCAAAAGGAATAAGGTTTGATGATAGGACCTTGAACAACAAACAGCAAAATCCAGCTAAAAGGTTCATTGCAGCTGGTGGAACATATGATCCAATGATGGGCAAACCTAAGTTGGAACATCAGAACAAACCTCAGGGATCTAAGAGCAGGAGGGCATCTCGTTCTTGGATATGTCATTACTGTGGTAAAAAGGGGCACATAAAGCCATTCTGTTTCAAGCTGTATGGATACCCTAAGCACTTTCAACTAAGAAAAGTGGAACCCATTGTAAACAAAATCAATGTCAAGAAGGAATGGAGACCCAAATGTAATAATGTTGGTCTAATAGCTCACAACTCTCTGAGGGCATCATCTAGGGAAGACTGGTACTTTGACAGTGGATGCTCTAGACACATGACTGGAGTTAGTAAATTTCTTGAAAATATAAGACCTTACACCAGTAGCTATGTGACTTTTGGTGATGGAGCTAGAGGAGAAATTCTTGGAATTGGAGACTTGATCAGTGATGGACTACCAAGGTTAGACAATGTGCTATTATTAAAAGGGTTAACTTCCAATTTGATTAGTATAAGCCAATTATGTGATCAAGGGTTGGAAGTGAACTTTAACAAGGAGGAATGTCTGGTTATTACTGGTAAAGAAAATGAAGTGCTAATGAGGGGCAATAGATCAAAGGACAATTGTTACTTATGGATTCCTCAAGAAGAAGCAAGCCTATCCACATGTCTCATAAGTTTAGAAGAAGAAGTCAGACTGTGGCACCAGAAGCTTGGGCAGTTAAACCTGAGGGGTATGAAGAAAGCCTACAGAGTATTTAATTCCAGAAATAATACTATGATGGAATCCATAAATGTTGTTGTTGATGATTCAACAGTTGAAAAAGGGACTGATGGTACATCATTTCTGCAAGTTGATGCTTCAGATAATGTCTCAGACATTGAATCCAATATTGAATCAGATTCAGGTGAGGCACAAGCCAGTAAAGGGCCATCAATCAGAATTCAGAAGAATCATCCTGGGGAGATTGTTATAGGGTATCTGAATGAGGAGTTATAGCAATTACAGGTGTTGAAACGTGCAAACAAATTCTTTCTATTTACTTTAACTAGAGTTGCACGAGAAATAAGGGAAATCATTCTCATTCTGAAGACTGTTGTAAATGTGAGTTCTCCTGCTGTTTCACCTGTACCAGTTGTTGTTACCACAAGCCCTTTTGAATCTGTGGATATAAATCCTGATGTTACTGTCTCTGTTGTGATGTACTTGATGTGTTGTGATGGTCTACTCATGGTACTGTTGTTCTTGTTCTTTCTACTTCTGGTGAATGCATGGTTGTTTTTGTCAAAATTGTTTGGCTAAAAAGGGGGAGATAAGTGTGTCAGAAGCAAGCATTTTCTGTAGTTCAGAAGCAATACAAGCTGATGTGTTTCAGGGGTGTTGTACCCTAATTTTGTCCCAAGCCTTTTCAAAACAAATTTCAAAAAAAAAAAAAAAGAGAAAAGTCAAAGTCAACAAAAAGTCAACATTTCTGAAATGAGGACTTCGCAGAGCAAAGTCCCCTTCGCTCTGCGAAGTCTGCGAATTTTTTGCAGATTTTTTAATCTCTTTGATTTATTTCATTTTTGTAATTATTATTATTACATATCATTTCTATTATTGTTTTATCATCATTCATGGCTAATTGAGCTCAGCAAAGCCAGAATTGGAGATTATGCCATTAAAGCCTAGGAAAGAAGCTTTTTCTTCCAACCTAGCATGTGCCAAGCAAGTTGGCTTGCCCTTGGGCAGCTCTTGTCCCTCCCAGTGGACCTGCTACTGACCCTAAGGTTGCCAGCCACCAGCTTGTGGATTTTCTTCCTGCTTTCTCCCCCAAAACCAGTCAAACCCAGCTGGTTTTCACTTGCCCAAAGCCATGAGTGCTGCCCTGTTTTTCAGCAGCTTTTCTTCCTCCTCACACCAGCCCACATGTTGCCTTTTGTTTCCCCCAACCTCTGCACATCACAGTGCACGTTTTTGTTGCTTAACCCTCAAGATTTCAAGGACCAATCCCAAGGGACAACCAATTGCAAACCAGCCCTGTTTTCATCATCATTGCTATCCAAAATCCATTGAATTAATGGCTGGATTTGGCTAAGTCTTGACCATTGCAGCAAGGCAAGGTCACCTCTTCACTTTTGCATTAAATGCAAAGTGATTTAGCCTGATCCTAGCCCACAAATCAGCTGGATTTTGGGGATTTCTCATGATGAAAATTGATTTGGTTTTGGCCTATAAATAGAATGCTATGCATAAGGTTTAAAAGACTTGCTTACACACTTACTAGCAAACTTACACTCACTCACAACAACCAGAAAAAACCAGCAATTGAACACTTGAAACAGCACTAAACACATAGCAAAATCCAGTTCAATCACAAAGCATTACACAAGTTCATTGCTCATACTCACCAATATTCCAAACCTTGCAAGAACTTCAACCATTCAAGTTCATTTCATTTCCTTGCAGCAGAAGCTTTGCTAGGATCTCTGTAAGTGTTTTAAGTCCTTATCTTTCATTTAGAGTTGTGCTTGCATCTTTAATTTTGTTCAAATCCTTTTTGCTCCAAAAAAACCCCTTTTGAATTTCAAAAGAAATCCCAAGGTTTGCAAAACATTTAAACTGGTTTGTCCAGCTCTTTTCATTGCCAAATCTCAAAGCTTTTCACTCCCCTAAAGGTTCTGAGATTGTTCAGAAGTTGTTTCTGAACAACAGTTCAGAAACAGCTTCTGAACTCAAAATTTCGCATTGTTCGCAGTGCGAAGCTCTGGTCGCAATGCGACCATGACAGAACTCAGAATCTGAGTTTAGGCTCCCAAACAGCCAAATTTTGAGGTTCTAGCCCAAGAACTCAGAACCTAAGAGGATGGAAACTCATTTTATTCAAACCTTATCATTGATTTTGCATAATATTGAAGGATTCACAAGTTCGAGCCACTTTTTTTGGATAACTTGCAAAACAAGTTACGCTCACAAACTTTTAAAACAAACTTGAACAATAAGCTAAGTTCATCATTTTCAAAACCAAACTTGAACAAAAACCTTGTTCGTGATTTTCAAATCAAACGTGAACTTAAGCCGAACTTGTTCACTTTTCAAACCCTTTTTTAAAAAAAAACTTGAGCCGAACTTGTGCGTTTTTTCACAAATTTGTTAAAACCTTTTCATTTTGGGTTCCAAACCAAGTGTTTTGATAAACTTTGGGATCTCTAAAAATTCAAACAAAAACTTGAATGAAAAAGGGATGGTTTGACGTATGTCTCTCCATTGCCCCGATTGAACGAATGCGTGACGTATGTCTCGTCGTTCGGACAATCGTCATTCCATTTTCAACGTATCCGACCACACCAAACCAATTCTTGACCCTTTGTGGTCAATTTGAACCTTTTGGTCCTCCGTGGCCACTAGATTCAATTCCTCGACTCATTTGAGTCACTTCGGTCAATGTTCGACTCATTCGAGTCCATTGTACCTTTTCTTGATCCCGTTGGATCAATCGAACCTTTCTCGACCATTTTGAGTTGCTTTGGTCAATGATCGACTCGGTTGAGTCCATTGTACCTTTTCTTGATCCCGTCGGATTAATCGAACCTTTTCCCCAACGAACATGTTTTATCTATTCTAAGCGCGATTTCAAACAAACGCTTAAGCCTCTCATGCGCGAGCATACAAGCTATACGCTTAAGTCTCCCATGTGCTAGCATACAAGCTACGTTTAATCGCAAGAATACGGTCAAAACATCGTTCATTTAAAAATAACCAACATATACGTTTTTCTACCAAAGAACTACGTACGCTTTGAATTCTCCATCTACCGGGAGATACGTAGGAGCAAGATCGCCATCTTGTCAAGCACAATAATAAAAAACAAACTTTTTCCCCTTTCATCATATTTTCTTTTTCCCTTTTACATAGACAAGCATGCACGCAAAACATTTAAAAACATTTTTTAGCTTTAGCTAAATAGGAGGTTCCCGTTGAGTACAACGGACGTGAGGGGTGCTAATACCTTCCCCTTGCGTAATCGACTCCCGAACCCGACAATGGTTGCGATGACCAGTCCTTTTCCTCATCGTCAAGGGTTTTATTATCGTTTCCCTTCAAATAAAAACTTAAGGGTTTATCAATGTTCCCTTTAAACAAAAACTTTGGTGGCGACTTCACAACAGCCTTTCGAGCGTTCGTACACGTCTCGGAAGATTGCGTGTTTTTTTAACGAGAGCGCACAAGGGGGAGTGTTTCGTTTGTTCCTGAATGACAGATTTCAAGGGGAGTGTTTATTATGTGCCATTGTTGTCTCTGTTGCTATTTGGTTGCTTTAAGTTCTTCTTGGTTGCGTACTTATGATTGTTGTGTACTTAAGTTCAGAAGAATTTGCCTTGTGATATCTCTCTGTTCTCAAATTGATTTTAGCCAAAAATTTGCCAAAGGGGGAGATTGTTGGATATTTGGTTGTTGGCTTCATGTTTGCTAAAATCAAATATACAAGCAAGTTCGCGTCTTCAGAAGCTGGGTCTTCAGACGCAGAACCTCAGAAGCTGGGTCTTCAGAAGCTGAACCTTCAAAAGCAGAACTTCATAAACTAAACCTTCAGACGCTGACCTTCAGAAGCTGAACCTTCAGACGCAGAACTTCAGACGCAGACCTTCATAAGCACTTCTTCAGAAGTACCTTCAGAAGCTTTCTTGTTTTCGCATCTTGGAGCTATTTATTTTCTCACCTGATCTTTTGAAGATTTAATTGAAGAATTCGTTCATGTTACTTGTTCTCCAAGCTGCGTGTGTTTCTAGAAGGAAGAATATTTTTGTGAGATATATTTTGAAGATTGGATACTTTTATTTGTAAATATATTTTCAAAGAGATCTTTGGAAAATATATATTTCTGAAGAATATTTGTTTCAATATATTTCTCAGAAGAATATTTGATTCAAATATATGTTGCTGCTGAAGGCTATAAATAGAAGACGCCACTATGGAAGAAATCAACTAAAATCGAAGCCATCATTGATAGAGTATTCTTAGGTTTCTAGTCTGTTAATTGTGAGCTTTTCTTGTGTCACCTTGATGCAAGCATAGGACTGTGTTTAGTTGAGTTGTAATTGTGAATCACTCATAAGCTTTTAAGCAAGAGTGACTTTTGTTTATTTGGAGTGTGTCTCCGTCTTTGATTGTTATTAGAGCCTAAGATCACTAGGGCAGTGATTGTTTGAGGGGAAGTGAGAGGGGTCTCATATCTAGGAGTTCCTAGGTAGAAATACCACGGGTAGTGATTAAGTGAGAAGGCGGTGAACTAGAGATTGTTCACGTAGGACTTTGAATTGATACTATCATAGTGGATTTCCTTCCTGGCTTGGTAGCCTCCAGACGTAGGTGTGTTTGTCACCGGACTAGGTTAACAAATAACCTGTGCCTTTTACTTTCAGGCTGTTATTTCTTTCCCTGTTGTTGTTTCGTGTTTTAATCTGTTTTACACCGTTGTTCCTGTGTTGGATCATTACGTTCAGCATCTGGAATCTATTGTGCCAGAATTTCAATTGGCATCAGAGCAGGCACCCTGCCTGTTTTAGGGTGAGCTCCAGGGAAGTTATTTTCTGGCAGAATGGACAAAGAATGAGGATTTGTGAACAGACCACCTCTGTTTGATTGTTCCAACTATCACTACTGGAAATCACGCATGAGTGCTTTCCTTAAGTCTATAGACAGTAAAACCTGGAAAGCAGTTCTGAAGGGTTGGGAACATCTTGTTGTGCTTGACAAAGATGGAAAGAAGACACCTGATCTGAAACCAGAAGAAGAGTGGTCCAAGGAAGAAGATGAATTAGCTCTTGGAAACTCCAAGGCCTTGAATGCTTTATTCAATGGAGTGGACAAGAATATGTTCAAACTGATCAAGCAGTGCACTGTAGCTAAGGATGCTTGGGAGATTCTCAAAACTACTCATGAAGGCACATCCAAGGTAAAAATGTCCAGACTTCAACTTCTCACCACCAAGTTTGAAAATCTCAAAATGTTGGAGGATGAGAACATACAAGATTTCTATGAATGTTCTGGACATGGCTAACTCATTTGATTCTCTTGGAGAAAAAATATCTGATGAGAAACTTGTGAGGAAAATACTCAGGTCTCTACCTAAGAGATTTGGCATGAAGGTGACTGCCATTGAGGAAGCACAGGACATCTCCAGTATGAAGGTTGAGGAATTGATAGGATCCTTGCAGAATTTTGAGATAGCCTTCAATAACAGAACTGATAAAAAGGGGAAAGGTGTTGCTTTTGTAGCAAATGGTGATAATGAGGATGATGATAGCATATCAGAAGCTCTTGTGATGTTTGGTAGACAGTTTAACAAAATTCTGAAGCAGGCTGACAGGAGATCCAAACCAAATGACTTGAAGAAGACAAGAACTGAAACCGAAGCAGGCTGAAGGCTATAAATTGAAGACACCACTATGGAAGATGAAATTCCTGGCAGGACCTGGTTCTGAACGTAAAACAGAGTACTGGTGCAGTAAAACAGAGTATGCAAAACAGTAGTTCAGAAGCAGAATAAAACAGACAGAAAGTAAAGATGCACAAGTGATTTGTTAACCCAGTTCGGTGACAAACACACCTACATCTGGAGGCTACCAAGCCAGGAAGGAAATCCACTATGATAGTATTAATTCGAAGTCCTATGACAACAGCCCTTGTTTCACAGCCTCCTCACTTAATCACTACCCGTATTGACTTCAACCTAGGAACTCCTAGACCTGAGATCCCATCTCACTTCCCTCAGTCAATCACTGCCCCAGTGATTATCAGACTCTAACAAATCAAAGATGAAGACACTCTTCAAAACATAATCAGTCACTCTTGCTTAAAAGCTTCAAGTGATTACAACTCAATAAACTAAACAAATTCTAAACAATTGAGTGGTGTACAGAAAAACAGAGCATACAACTCACAACTAACATACTCAAAACCTAAGACTCTTTCAATGATAGCTTTGGTTGAGATGTTTTTCTTCAATGATAGCGTCCTCTATTTATAGCTTCAGCAGCAACATAAACTTGAGCCAAATCCTTCAAAGATATATTTCCAAAATACTTTAGAAACATATAGAAGCAATTTATTTTCCAGAAATATATTTTCCAAAGATTTCTTTGAAAATATATTCACAAATAATTGAATCCAATCTTCAGAAAATATCTTGCGAAATTTTTCTTCCTTCTAGAAACGCAGCTTGGATAATTCTTTAATTAAATCTTCAACAAATCACATGAGAAAATAAACACTCAAAGGCGCAGAAAACAGAAAACAGAAAAGCAGCTTCTGAAGGTACTTCTGAAGAAATTCTGCATCTGAGCATTTCAGGTTCTGAAGGTTGCTTCTGAACACAACTTTTGAATGTTGCTTCTGAACACAGCTTCTGAACATCAGCTTCTGAAGGTTCAGCTTCTGAAGTACTGTTCAGCTTCTGAAGACCTAGCTTCTGAAGGTTCAGCTTCTGAAGTACTGTTCAGCTTCTGATGACCCAGCTTCTGAAGTACTGTTCAGCTTCTGAAGTACTGTTTCTGAGGTCTAGCTTCTGAAGACGCACATTGCTTGTATATTTGATTTTAGCAAACATGAAGCCAACAACCAAATATCCAACAATCTCCCCCTTTGGTAAATTTTTGGCTAAAATCAATTTGAGCACAGAGAGATACACAAAGCAAATTCTTCACACAATACAAGTACGCAATCACGTAGTAACCAAAAACAACAGAGTCAGCAGCAGATAATTCACTACGTTTCACACAAAGACTCCCCCTGAAAACATATCATTCAGCAGCAGCAGCTTTTGAAATAGATCAGCTTCCAGTTCTGAGCACATAAATCAGCATCTGATAGGACACAGGAACAGAAATACACATTCCCCCTGAAACATGACATTCAGAAACCAACAGAGACTCCTACACCCCCTGAACTACTGAAACAGACATACAGGAACAACTCCCCCTGAACACAGAGACTCCCCCTGAACTACTGAACTGCTTCTGAAATAACTATACTTTTCTCCCCCTTTTTAGCCAAACAATTTTGACAAAAACAATCATGCAATCACCAGAAGTAGAAAGAACAGAAAATGCATATGCACACCATCACAACACCCAGAAATCAAAAACAGCAGAGGAAACAAACAACCATCACAGCACCATACACATCAGTAACATCAGTGACACTTCTCAGACCAGCAGAATCACACAAACAATACCCACACACAGGCTTCGCAGAAGATCAAAAACAAGAGAACACAACTACAGAGTAGTGCAAAATGTAGATCAGAAACACAAAGTGAAATCCAGAACATAGTCCATTCAATAGACAGTCTTCAGACTCAGCATCAGAAGCTGCTTAGTCTTCATTAGACACAGCATCAGATGATACTTAGTTAATGTGTGCTTCAGGCACATTCAGAGGAATCTTCTTCTCAGCAATCTGCTTCTGAAGTTCAGCAATCATCTTCTGAACATAGGGCATGATGTCTTACTCAACATCATCCTCAGACTCACTAGAATGCACTTCCTTTCCTTTTAGTGCCTTCTTGTTTGGGACAGGGACCACTACCTTGCTCCAGACTTTAGATGGTCCAACACCTGCACTTTTCTTAGCAACAGGAGTAGGCCTGCTGGCAGCAGCAACAGCCTTTCCTTTCCTATTCTTCAGCCTCTTTTCAACATTTTCACATTTTGGTCTCCATACCTTCTTGACGTTGACTACAACAGGTTCATATTTTCTTTGTTGAAAGTGCTTGGGGTATCCATGCAGTTTGAAATAGAATGGCTTTATATGCCCCTTTTTACCACAGTGATGACATACCCAAGGATGAGATGCCCTCTTGCTCTTAGCTCCCTGAGGTTTGTTCTTAGGTTTGCTCATTATTGGATCATAAGTTTCAACAGCAGGAATGAACCTTTTAGCTGGATTTTGCTGTTTGATGTTCAAAGTCCTATCAACAAATCCTATGTCATTCGGTTTCCCTTGGTTCTGACACTCTAATATCTCCTCCAGCACATCAGTACTAATGTTTAAAGAAAGCTATGATGGGCCGTACGTGGTAAAGAAAGCTTTCTCAGGCGGAGCCCTGATCATCACCACTATGGACGGAGAAGAGTTCCCACTATCAATAAACTCCGATGCAGTCAAGAGGTATTATGCCTAAAAGAAAAGAAAAAAAAAAGAAGAAAAAGCTCGCTAAATCGAAAACCTGAAAGGGCGGTTTAGGCAATAGAGAGCGTCCTGCTAGATTGAAAACCTGAAAAGGCGGTCTAGGCAAAAATTAAGGACATTAAAAAAGGAAATACACCCCGGTGGATTGAAAACTCGAAAGAGCGGTCCAGGCAAAAGTTAGGGGTTAACAGAAAAAGAAAGGCAATGACTGCAGCATCCAAACTCCGGACAAGATTCAAGAGGAGAAGAATCGGTCTCGTCAGCATCTTCCAACAAACAAAAATCTCGAAGTCATAAGGAAATAGCATGTGTTGTGCCAAAACTAACAATTTTCTTTTTGCTTTATCTTGTCTTTCTCTATCTCACTTCTCACTTTGTGTATTTTTTACCCATTCAAGAGGTCAAATCTGCATTGAATAAATTCCCTTTTTTGTTATTTTATGTTCTCAGTAGCGCATAAAATTTTGTTTTATTCATGATGAAAATGTTTTAAAACATGGGAAATAAACAAAAGAATTTTCTTCCAAAAAGAAAAAGAAAAAGAAACAAACAAACATTGCTTTATTTTGAATCTTCGTGAATTCTGAAAGAATTGCGGTAATTCCTACCAAAATATTGCACCAAAGGACTTATGCTACTTAGCGAAGGCAAATGTGTAGCTCGCGGCACGCGGAGCGCAACAATCCCCAAGGGTTAGGAGGAGCAGAAATCCCCAGTAAGCACCCTAAACATCCAAACACCAACCAAGGCTGGATATCGATCATGCTTCCAAAATGATCCTTATATCCCCATAAGCCAAACCTCATTGATATTCCCCAGGGAGTCTCAACCCCAAACAAAAGTCCAATCATTATTGGCAAACCCACACAAATCTTCGGGCTTAGGCTCGAACTACACCGGTTTTGATCCCATTTGGGTATGTAGGCAAAGGACCTTGTCCTTCCAAACCGACCAACAAAAAAAAAAAAAAAGAGCTCAACTATCATTGGCACAACCACAACCAAGACCGACTTTGCTCGGCACCTAGCCAGCATCATTTCATTTTCATTCATGCATGCATATACAAATCATTCATACACATGCATTTTATATCAAATCATGCATCCTCACCAAGGATTCTTCAGTGAGTATCACATATTCACCAACATCCATCAAACATTCAACCAGGGGCACCTATTTAGGGTAAGACCGCAGCTCGTTAGGAATCGACATTCAGAAGCAGTGCCTGAATAAGATCACCTAGCTTAGGTATCGACATCTAGAAGCAGTACCTAGATAAGATCACCTACATCAACGTCCTACCTCTAGTGACAGTACCTAGAGTAAACCACCATCCTTAGGTATCTACCTCTAGTGACAGTGCCTAGAGTAGATCACCTCCCCCAGTGTATCGACCTTCAGAAGCAGTGCCTGAATAAGATCACCTAGCTTAGGTATCGACATCTAGAAGCAGTACCTAGATAAGATCACCTACCTCAATGTTCTGCCTCTAGTGACATCCTAGAGTAG